>VBSM01002616.1:45920844-45934520 GCA_008086735.1 Cheirogaleus medius
CCGGGGCGCGCAGCCGGGAGGGGGGGGGACCTGCTGCAGGAGCCACGCCCACGTGCGCGCTCTGCAGCCTCTTCTGCCCTGACCTGGCCCTGGCAAGTCACCTCACCACTGAGTCTTCCTTGCCTCATCAGCCAAATAAGGGAGATGCTATCTACCGCCGTAGACTTGCAGTGAAAAATGGAATGAGATATTTAAGGAGGCGGGTTGTGAAATGCGCGTGGGCTGTGAAACCAGACTGGATTAGAATCCTGCCTGCATCACTTTCTAGCTGGGCCATCTTTGAGCAAGTTACTTGGTGTGTCTAAGCTTCAGATGTTTTTTAGAAACAGGGTCTTGCCCCTAGAGTGCAGAGGCTTCATCATAGCTCACTGTGGCCTCCAACTCTTGGGCTTGAGTGATCCTCCCTCCTCAGCCTCCCAAGTAGGTGGGACCACAGATGCACATCACCAAACCCAGCTAATTTTTTTATTTTTTGTAGAGACAAGATCTCCCTATGTTGTACAAGCTGGTCTCCAGCTCCTAGCATCAAGCGATTCTCCTGCCTTGGCTTCCCAAAATGCTGGGATGACAGACGTGAGCCACTACACTGGGGCCTCAGGGTTTTTTGTTGTTTTTCTGTTTTGTTTTGTTTTTGAGACAGAGTCTCACTCTGTTGCCTGGGCTAGAGTGCCGTGGTGTCAGCCTAGCTCATAGCAACCTCAAACTCCTGGGCTCAGGCAATCCTTCTGCCTCAGCCTCCCGAGTAGCTGGGACTACAGGCATGTGCCACCATGCCCGGCTAATTTTTTTCTATTTTTAGTAGAGAGGGGGTCTCCCTCTTGCTCAGGCTGGTCTCGAACTCCTGACCTTGAGTGATCCGCCCGCCTCAGCCTCCCAGAGTGCTAGGATTACAGGTGTGAGCCACCGTGCCCGGCCCATAAGAACTTCAGCTTCTTTTTTGAACTGGAGACAATACTTACTACCTGCTTCACAAGCTTGCTGTAAGAACTAAATTATATGATCTGTTTAAAACTCAGCATACAGTGGCCACCCAGTAAGTGTTTCTTTTATGTTTGTTAGGTACAGGTTGAAGTTTCTTTTTTGCTCCCTGTTCTTTCTAGGTGTCTACTCAGCACCCAACCCTGCAGCTTCTAGCCTGAAGGGTCTAGGAAGCAGGAACTGACTAGCTTCTTCCCCACTGTCGCCAAGAGATCAACATCTTAGTGCAGGAATGCTAAAGATGTTGTGTTGTCTTAGAACTGGAACAGATACTAAAGGATATCTAGTCCCATTCTCCTTATTATATTGAAGAGAAAACTGAGATCAGAAAGGTGACACGCCTTCTTAGTGTCAGCACAAAAGCTCCAACATACCTATCACTGCAGATAGGATTGTCCTGTGGGAGTAATCTGAGAGACTGTAGCAACCAGCCCCACCTCCCTTTTTCCCACAGAAAATATGTGAACAACTCTGACAGAGTATGGGCTCTGGAGCCAGGAGCCAGACGTCATGAGTTCAAATCCTGACTCCATTATTTCCCAGCTGCCAAACCAAGAGGCTAGTTGCTTAATCTCTCCCTGCCTCGATTTCCTCATCTGCACAATGGGGATAAAACAGTTACTATTCCACAGAGTTGTCCTGAGAATTAAATGTATACATAGAAAGCATTTAGAACAGTGCTTGGCACCTAGTGTTTTATAAGTTTTCACATTTCTTGTTGTTAATAATTTATTAATGTTTTAACAATTTCAAATTTTTAACTTAGTAACAAATAATAATAAACTTAACAATAATTTCATGATTTAGTAATTTATTTATTTATTAATTCTTTCAGCATTCTACAATACCCAAACTGTTTGCCACATCCCTGGAGGCTTGATTAAAAACCATATTTTACATCTATATAGGTCATCTAGGAGGAACACTACAAGTCACAATGAGCCAGTAGTAGCCTGCCTGATATCAGATTAGCTAAATGGAGCACATTGTTGAGACATGAAGACTAAGAAAAATAACCTCTAAGTGAGACAATGATGTAGAAAATGTCCATTTTACTTGCAGAACAACAGGATCTTGAGTTTCTGAGAGAAGGTCCGGGTAGACTAGAACAGCCAGGTCACATGGGGTAGGAGAGGAGAGAAATCTGGCTGCTTTTCTTAGCGAAAAAGTATATTCCAGGAGAGTCTCTTCTTCTGTGATTGAAGTAAAATAAAATTGTACAATTTAAGGTTTGATTAAAAACTGCTTCCAACTGTATAGTTGCCCAAAGTGCCTGTGTGCATACACACACGTACGTGTTTACACATAAATAAACGCGTGTCAGCGTATGCACATGCGTAGATGGCATCTCCAGCCCCTCAGATTTCAGTGCTTGATCTTCTTGGCATTTCTACCCTCCCTGTACTCACTCCAGCTTTGCTCAAATGATTTTCAGAGGGAAGCAGATGCCGAGAAATCCTCCCCTCCCTGGCTCCCTGAGCCTTCCTCCGCTTTGTCTTCCTTGCCCCCTTGGGAAATCTCTCCCATCCAGCCATGGTTTGTTTCCATTTAATATAGGAACTACAGCTCAGAATAGTGTTTCCCAATTTTAATGCACTTCTCTTTAAATTAAAAAAAATTCAAAGCAGCTGCCAAAGGAATCGGGATCCTTACGCTTTACATAGAGAAGACCTGTGAGTTCCTCTCTGGTTACCTGGCAGAAAGTGTCCTAACACCCACTGAGGTCACTGTGGGAAATGCGAAGGCTCAGGGCCTCTCTGACTTCTGAACTTGGCTTGCCGCCTGAGCAGCATAACAGGAGTGACTGCAGTGGGGGACGCCTAGGGACAGCCTAACCTGCCTGGCAGCTGTGCCTGCTGTGACGAAATTGTTTTTCTGAAAATCACAACTGAAGCCAGAAGAGCACTTTCTATTCTTCCTACATTGATCCGCAGTGGGACTACCCTTCCCCAGCCTTCTCAGGTTCCAATAACTTCCAGAGGGAACCCCTATTTTGTTCTTACTATCCTTGTGATACTCCAAGTATTGCTCAAAATCACTAAGTGTCCTATACAGGCTCATGATCTAATCTGGTCACCTAATACTCGCCTTTTCCTGGATACTGTGGCCACTTCTGCTGCTCCTGACCACCTTACTAGTTTTCGCCACCTCCTCTTGGAAATAGACTCTGTGTCTACCAGCAATTGCCACCCTTCCTCCTTGGTGCCACTGGTCTGCCAGGCCCCAGGGCCATCTCTGCTGCCTGTCAAAAACTGCTTCTTCTTCCTATATCTCCCATAGTCAATGCCACCTCATATCTTAGTGTTGGTAAAATGCCAAAGCTGGCCGGGAGCGGTGGCTCACGCCTATAATCCTAGCATGGGAGGCCGAGGTGGGCAGATCATTTGAGCTCAGGAGTTCGAGACCAGCCTGAGCAAGAGCGAGACCGTGTCTCTACCAAAAATAGAAAGAAATTAGCTGGGCACGGTGGCGCATGCCTGTAGTCCCAGCTACTCGGGAGGCTGAGGCAGAAGGATCGCTTGAGCTTGAGCCCAGGAGTTTGAGGTTGCTGTGAGCTAGGCTGCTGCCACAGCATTCTAGCTGGGGCAACAGAGTGAGACTCTGTCTAAATAAATAGATAAATAAATAAAATGTCAAAGCTGTGCAATGCAATGGAAACTAGGGAAGACTGCTTCTCTCTTCTTTTCATGTTACAATTTATTAGAAAATTATCAATGCTATGCTGCCTATTTCTCAAGGTCAAATGAAGTATTTTCATTAGACAGAGCTTCTATTTTTACTTAGTCAAGCAGGGCAAGGTAATTGCTATAACAAACAACGTCAAAATTTCAGTGATTTTAGAGAGGGATAGTTTATTTCTGCTGTGTCCCAGTCAGGGTGGGTGTGCAGGTAGGCTGTGCTGGGCTCTATTCCTCCCAGCCATTCAGGGACCCAGGTTTCTTCTATCTAAGGCTTCTTCATCCTTGGGGACTTGGAGTCCTCCCCTGCATCATTTGCATCCCAGATCATGCAGGAAGTTTTATGGGCCAGCCCTGGAGTTTTACTCACATTTATTTTGTTAGAACTCAGACATAGAATGTGCATGTCAAGGTGTGAGCCCAGGAAGAAAAGGAAATGAGTTTGGGGAGCGTCTGGCCAATCTCTGCCATGCTAGTCACCCCATGCCTTTATAAATTACAAACCTGCATTCTTGATGGTGGGGAGAGGGTTCAGGTACTGCTCTCTTAGAACTGCCTTTCTCCTCTAGGGACAAAAGTTTTGTTCCTGAACTGAGCTTCTTGTCCTGACTTAGGGCCTTTCCACTGTGTTTAAGGTAAAGTTCTCCCAGGAGGCTCCTCACTCCCTCCACAAATGGATTTCTGGAGGCCATTCCTACATCTGTCAGCAAAGTGTGGACAAGTCTGAACTCACTGGTGGACCTATCTCAAGCTCAGAGTAATACCCTCTGCTACACTGGTGCCAATGAGATAGGATCAGGAAGCAGTAATAAGTATGAGATTTAAAAAGCAAAAAGAAAATATTGTAGCAAATAACAAGAACAGTGAGATTGAGAAAAGCAAAAGAGGTGCCCAGCAAAGAATATTTAGAGTTTAAATGCAAATGTCTAGGAGCCTATGAAATCAATCTTGCATTTGGATCAGGACGTTCCAGAAGGGTGTGTACCAGTGGTATATTCACTTCCCAACGCTGACCAGGGGTTTGCATGACTTGTCTTGAAGACAAACAGTTCATCTTTCCCCAGAGTGTCATGTGGGGAAAGATAAAGTCACAAGTGCTCATCCAGCTCAGAGTCACACAGACTTCCAGCCTACAAAACTTTATAGAGTCTAGAGTATAAAATGCTTTCTGGGCCCTAAGAGTGAAACAAAGGCTTCTTAACAAGTCTCTGGTTGGAACATGTATTTGAAAACAACAGTGTAATTAAGGACCCTGCCAGGCCAGCTGAACTCCCCTTCCTCTTGGCCCTCATCCTAGCTTGTTCATAAGTTGGCTGAAGCACCTGTAATAGCAATGTGGATGGTGACAGCCCCCATTCACTGGGCACTTACCGTCCACAAGAGAAGGCACGGTTTTGGACCCTTGCCAATCTTGATCCAAAACTCAGCCCCTTCCCCAGCTTCCAAAAAAATCCAATGGACCAAGCCTATTGTGACTTGGGTAGTTTTCCTGAAGATTCAGGTGTCAGGCGTTTCACCAAAATAGAAAAGTCTGTTAGATGCATCTCTTCTCCCAGGTTTCTGCTTCTGGCCCCATCACTGTGTCATCCCCTCCACTAGGACCCTCTTGGGTCTGTTCCTCTCATAGGCTTTCTCCTCCTCCCTTCTTCCCTGCCCTCCGCTGCCTTTAGCTTTGATGTGTCCTGGAGTCTCACCTCCATCCTACAGAAGCTGTCACTCCATACAATGGAATTCTCGAGTAGTGTTCTCCATGTCCTTCCTTCAAAAATATCTTGTTTAAGTCTCACAACAATCCTATGAGATCGGAATTACTACCTCACTCGTTCAGTGAGGAGAAATAAGCTTAAGTAGATAAAGCCACTTGCCCAAAGTCACACGATTCCTAAGTACTGGAAGGAGGATTTGGATTCGGGTTTTCCTGTCTTTTAATCACAAACTAAAACTATATAGAAAAAATTAGCCAGGCATGGTGGCGCATGGCTGTAGGCCCAGCTACTCGTGAGGCTGAGACAGGAGGATCTCTTGATCCCAGGAGTTTGAGGTTGCTGTGAGCTATGCTGATGCCACGGCACTCTAGCCCGGGCAACAGAGTGAGACTCTGTCTCAAGAAAAAAAAAAAAAGAAAGAATGAGCAACTATCATGTTATGAGAAAAGAATGAAGTCCATTTAGGAAAAAAGCAAAAAAGAAAAAAGAAGAGGGGGCCTTTATAATTAATACAATTTTTTTCCTAAGCTCATATTCCATGATTCATGTAATCCAAATATTCTCAAGTTCTTTCACCATTGCTCTTCAGACCAATGCCATGGTCTAAGCACCCAGGCTGCAGGACTTCAGGAATCCCAGTCCCTCTGCATGTGAATCCCTTAGCAGTGGGTACATGCTCCACATATGCCTCATGCCTGTCACTTTTCCCCATCCCTCCAGTTAGGTGGACTTGGCATTTCTAGTAATTACCTCTGGCCACCTCATCTCTGCATCTCCATAAAGAATTGTAGCACAGAATAGGAAACGTTGACACTTGCTATCAAGTGCCCTACTCTGGGAGTCCACTGGCTATAGCCTTCTCACGGGGCCATTGCTGGCCAATTCCCTCCACAGAGCTGGATGCAAGATAATAAACAAGGGCCCGGTATGGTGGTTCATGCCTATAATCCCAGCACTTTGGGAGATTGAGGCAGGAGGTTGCTTGTGTCCAGGAGTTCAAGACCAGCCCTGTCTCTAAATAAAATAAAAAACAAAGCCAGCAAGTTCCTTGCCTTCAAAGACCTTGCAATCTGGTGGGGGAGACAGACATTAAACAAGCAATAAATAAATATATCATTACAAACCACAGCAAGCACTATGAAGGAAATGAACCTAGTACCATGAGAAAAAATTACAGAAAGAACATACATTAAGCTGGGGAGTGAGGAAATGGCTCTATGAGAAACTGATGGTTTAGCTGAGGCCTGGAGAATAGGTAGAAGTTGGTCGCATGAAGGGCGAATAACAGGGCCTGTGAAGGCCGAGTCAGAAAAGAGCTTGGTTCACGGAGGAAACCAGTGTGCTGAGGATAATTGCAAAGAGTGGGTGTTAAGAAGCAAGAAGCAGACAGGAGCCTGATTGTGCAGGGACCTTGAAGGTCTTGGCATTGAAGGACTTAAATTAGAAAAGTGATATGATCCAATTGGCTGCTATACAGGAAATAAATTGCAGGAAAACAAATATGGAGAAAGGAAGACCAGTTACAAGCAAGAGGTCATTACGGATGAAGTTACTCCTGCTTTGTCTCTCAGACATGTGTTCACAGATTCTGACTTTTCACCTGCTTTCTTATTCTGACAAGGAAGAAAATATGGATGCTGTTTCTTTTTCTCTTCTTATTATACAAACTATTCAGCCTTACAGAACTTCTATTTCTTCTCCTGTGAGCCTGACAATAAATGAGACAGTCACCCATGCCCTGTCTGACATATCTCTGCCACCCAAGCAGCTGGTCTCCCTGCAGCCCCAGTTGGCTGTCACCTGCAGATGGACCAAATCATATGGACACTTAGGCTCTCTGGCTCTCTCCTGCCCTGAGTGATGCCAGGCCTATGTGGAACCATTGCCTTAGACGACATATATGCAAATAAATGCCTTCCCTCTATACTGAGCTATCATGCAGGGAAGGTAAACAGCCATCAGTTGAGATATGCTATATAGGCCGGGCGCGGTGGCTCACGCCTGTAATCCTAGCACTCTGGGAGGCCGAGGTGGGAGGATCGCTCAAGGTCAGGAGTTCAAAACCAGTCTGGGCAAGAGTGAGACCCCATCTCTACTAAAAATAGAAAGAAATTAATTGGACAACTAAAAATATATAGAAAAAATTAGCCGGGCATGGTGACGCATGCCTGTGGTCCCAGCTACTCAGGAGGCTGAGGCAGAAGGATTGCTTGAGCCCAGGAGTTTGAGGTTGCTGTGAGCTAGGCTGATGCCACAGCACTCTAGCCCGGGCAACAGAGTGAGACTGTCTCAAAAAAAGAAAAAAAAAAAAAAGAGAGATGCTATATAAAAGTAAATTCTCCCTAACACAGAGTCATGCTAAATACCATCCATTATTCTGATTCCTACACAATTCACACTCCAGCTTTCCTTATTTGAAGCACATTGTTATAATGCCATTTTGTGAATGACTTAGGAACTATTTCTTAAGTAGTTTTCATTATAATCTTGCCTCCAAGATAAGCTAATAAGACCTGATCGCTGTTAACTTCTGGCAGCTTTCTGAATTTGGCACCAAGCTCGGCTTGTCAAGCTCGGGTTTGATAGGAAACATTGCTTGATGTGAGGATTAATTCTTCTCTAGGATGATATTTGAGGTTTGGAAGGAGTAATCACAGCGGCAGAGCAAAGAGGATGTATGTAGCCACAAACTCGGGAGAGTTTCAAGACAGATAAATTTACCCTACCTTTGCAACCACAAATATTTTCATTCCTTCATTTCTATTTATTTATTTTTCCTTCCAAGAGCTTGTCCTTAAAGAACTGAAGGCTCTGGGAAATTTTTCAAGAAACTACATATAAAAAGCTACTTTTTATTATACTTGTCTAGGTCATAAAATCTCATTTATTTCTTTTTTCCCTCCTTTCTTACCATAAATATTCTTCTTTTATACCTTAGTCTTCAAGATCTCAGAATTTTATTCTTTTACCAAGTTATTACTTTTTTTCTTCCTTTATTACAGTATTAATGACTAAAAGTGGATTGTTTAGAGATGAGATTTTGCTTAACACAGATCATCATCTCATTTTATTTCTTTTTCTGAGTTTTGCATGAAGCTAGTCTTCCCTCTACTTCCCCAATCTTTTTTTTTTTTTTTTTTTTTTTTTGGAGACAGAGTCTCACTGTGTCAGCCCAGGTAAAGTGCAGTAGCATCATGACAGCTCACAGCAACCTCAAACACCTGGGCTCAAGCGATCCTCCTGCCTCAGCCTCCCAGAGTGCTAGGATTACGTGAGCCACTGCGCCCGGCCATACTTCCCCAATCTTTAAGACCAACACTGGTCTTATCTGAGGAGACATTTTGTAACAGGTTTTTACATTTTCCCCTTTTTGCGGGGAACACTTATTCCCCAATCTTCAGATCACCATGTGGAGGGATTTGCACCAGAGTCTCTTGGGAGTTTTCTGACTAGTGAGTTCAGAAGGCGGAAGGCAGGCGTGCCTAGCACAGTTGCTTTCCCTTTGGGACTCACTCATCCATTCTCTTTTTAAATTATTCATCAACAAATATTTTAGTGACCATTACTGAAAGGCCCTATTCTAGATGCTGGAGATTATAGCTCAGACAAAATCCTTGTCCTCGTGGTATATGTGTTTGTGGGATCGGTGGGCCACACAGGGGAGAAGATACTAATAGATAGATAAATAGATAGATAAGCAAAATATATAAATATACGCTGTGTCCAACGGTGATAATTGTTATAGAGAAAAACAGAATATGGAGGGGAAATGAAAGGTGGAAGTTACAGGCAGTGGGAGGGGGCAGGGTGTCCAATTTTAAATAGGATGGTTGGGGAAGCCCTCAGTAAGAGGGTGGTATTTGAGCAAAGATCTAATGGAGGTAGCATGAATAGCAAGTGAAGAGCCTGGAGGCAGAAGCATGCCTGGCCTGTTTAAACACCAGCAAGAAGATTGTTGGAAAGGATGGTTCTAGGGGGAGATGAGATGAGGTCACATATGACCAGAGCAGAAACAGATTCTGTAGATTTGGTAGAGATTTTTAGTCTAGGTTAAACAAGAAGGCTTTAAAAGCTTTGGGACACAGAAGTGTTGGTTCAACTTAGACATTAAAAGGGTTCCTTGGGCTCACTTTGCTATTTTGAGAACAGACTGTGGAGGTGGTAGGGGTGGTGAATAGCTTTTGGCTACTGCAATGATCCAAGCAAGAACTGATGATGGCTTGGACTAGGGTGGTGGCAATGGAGGTGAGGAGAACTCTCAAATTCACAAAGAGGTAGGATTCTTAACGTATTTTGAAGGCAGAGCCCACAGGATTTGCTGATGAATTGAATGTGAGGTGTGAGAGAAAGAGGAATCAAAGACTATGTTGATTCTTTTGGCCTAGCAACTGCAAGACCAGAGAAGGGGAAGACTGAAGGGCAGTGGGATGGGAAGGGGAGACCAGGAACTGGCCTTGGATCTGTTAAATTCCACATCCAGTTGGACATGCAAGTGGAAATGTTGACTAGGCAGTTGGATATACTTATCAGGAATTCAGGGAGAAGTCCCAGGTGGAGATGTAAATTTGGGAGTCATTAGCATATATCTCATATTTAAAGACAGGAAACAGGAGATCCTTAAAAAGGTGAGTGTGATGGAGGAAGGAAGGGGAGGGTGAACCCTGCAGCATTTCAACATTCACAGTTCAGGGAGAACAGGAAGAACCAGCTAAGACAACCAGCAGGAGAAGCCAGTGTGGTCTGAGGATAACCAGGACAGTTTGGTGTTCTTGAAGCCAAGAACAAAAGGGTTTTGTACTCAATTGTTTTAAATGCTGCAGAAAGATCAAGAAAGAAAAGACTAAGGAGTGAGCGCCTGCCTTCAAAGAGCATGCCTTTTGTTCTACTCTCTGCTGTGGCTTAAGTCACCTACAGTTGTCCAGTTGGGCCAGACTAGGCACACCTTTCTAATTCAAAGAAAGCTTTAGCCAGCCCCTTTTGCTACACATCTAAGCCATGTCATTCAGCCCAGCTTTCTTTCAGTACTGAAGCTAACATTTTTTCTCCATCTATCCAACTCTTCAGTCTTACTGGTTCCATCAGAGCTATGCGGGGAGATGGGTATTAATTTATTGGGCCCCCTAAACCTTCAGTAAGCATAAATATTTTTATTGTGTATCTCTGTTTGATAGATACCAAGTTTTGTTCTCTTACATCGATTTTCCCAGTAGTATTATTTTCTCTACTTCTTGTCCTGTCTTAGAAAGATTCTCCCCAAAGCTACTTTCTTCTTCTCTAGTCAAGCTTTTTAACACCTATTATGGAAGTCTTTGCAGATACTCCAGTGTGGGATCAGAGAGAGACCCTAATTCAGCTCTGTAGTGATTCTTCTCACGAGAAGTAGACAGGATCAATAAACCATTACTGATTATTGTTCCTCAACAAGGCACTGCAGGATTCACAGATCTTTTTTCAAAAGCCAGGCTGCACATCTGACACAGAGAGAAAAAATACAGATTTTTTTTTTTTTTTTTGTGCAACTTCACTATTAAGAGCCCCTCTTTACTGGGAAATTGTGCTTTGAGTGTTTTCATGTTTCTAAGAGGACAGGAATAAATTTGCCCCTGAGTGACGTAGAAGAAGTAGAAGTAAATGAAGTAGAAGATGTGATAGGAGATCTCCACGAGCCAGCAGGATCTGCTCTGAGCAAAGTACACATGGAGTAGGAAACAATCCTCCTTGAACTGGTCGCCAGGTCATGCCTGCAGACACTCAACTGCAAGGGAGTGGGCAGCCTCTTTCAACCATGTTCTGAAGGAAAAAGACACACCACGTGTGGGCCAGGTCCACTGGGAGCCTCAAGAAAGGCATCTTCAGGCAGAGGACAGGAGCCACGAAGGTCACACTTGGTACTTCGTCCATGGGGATAACACTTAGTACTGCATCGATGGGGATAAAAGTGACGGGAAATCCTCTGGGGGCCTCTGTCCCTTGGTGTCTGAAATTTCTATCTCAAGATCAAAAGAAACAAAGCACATTCTAGCTGAGAAGTCCTAATTTTGGAAGAGCCTAAAAAATAAAACCAAGGAGGATTTCTTAGATGATATTGCATTTCAGAAAATATTTTCATATTTGCTATGAAATTAGACATTAATTTTTCATTCTTTCTTTTACTTTGGAGTTAAAGGCCTCAGATTTTTTTTTTTTTTGCCTTGTCAATGGCTTTAAAGACTTTTAAGTGTGATTCTTAGAGAGATTTACATGAAGTTATTTTCTTATTACCATCACAAATATTTTATTTTCATTCTATTCCTTCCCACCCCCAGCCTCAAAAATCTAAGATTTTATTCTTTTTTTTCATGAGATTGTACATGAAGATTTTTCTTATTTCTGTGAAAAACATTTATTTTTATATTTCTTTTTATGCCTTGGCCTTAAAGTCAGGAAACTCTATTATCTTATTCCAGAAATTTTATTTACATGAAGCTTCTTCACTAATAGTGGCTTTAAGACAAGTAGATTTTTGATACAGGACTTTCACATGATGCTAACTTGTTCTTTAAGACTATACATTTCAGCTCACGCCTGTAATCCTAGCACTGAGGCTGATACGGGCAGATTGAGCTCAGGAGTTCGAGACCAGCCTGAGCAAGAGCAAGACCCCATCTCTACCAAAAATAGAAAGAAATTAGCTGGACAACTAAAAGTATATATACAAAAAATTAACTGGGCATGGTGGCACATGCCTGTAGTCCCAGCTAGTCGGGAGGCTGAGGCAGGAGGATCCTTTGAGCCCAGGAGTTTAAGGTTGCTGTGAGCTAGGCTGACACCACAGCACTCTAGCCCAGGCAACAGAGTGAGACTCTGTCTCAAAAAAAAGACAATAAATTTCCCTTTTTCTCAGCCTTAAATACTTATAATTGAGTTCTCTTATTGAGAAAATCTGTGTGCATCTTTCCTCTTTCACCTTGAAACTAGAGCTAGAAATATTAGACACTGAGGAATTTCATTACCCCTTAGCTTTCTATTATATAATTCTTCCCAAGTAGAATAACAATTTAATTTTCAATCTGTCTTCCATGACATCATTACTCAGCTTTTAAAATATTAATCTTACTAGTGATCTATTATCTGTCCCAGTTCTTGGAACACAAAAACCTTCATATTCTTAAGTGTTAATTTAAATAAAGAAATGAAGGTGGCCGGGCGCGGTGACTCACGCCTGTAATCCTAGCTCTCTGGGAGGCCGAGGCGGGTGGATCTCTCGAGTTCAGGAGTTCGAAACGAGCCTGAGCAAGAGCGAGACTCCGTCTCTACTAAAAATAGAAAGAAATTAATTGGCCAACTAAATATATATAGAAAAAATGAGCCAGGCATGGTGGTGCATGCCTGTAGTCCCAGCTACTCGGGAGGCCGAGGCAGGAGGATTGCTCAAGCCCAGGAGATTGAGGTTGCTGTGAGCAAGGCTGTTGCCACGGCATTCACTCTAGCCCAGGCAACAGAGTGAGACTCTGTCTCAAAAAAAAAGAAAGAAAGAAATGAAGGTGAAAATTTGGCAGACATTTAGGTTAAAATGGAATAAGAAACAAAAAAATCTTCTTTACTCTTAAACACAACGTATTTGCCTGAGATATTGTTCACCTACCAACTTTAATTTCATGACTTCTTTGACAATAAATCCAGAGTGACAATGACAAAAGGGCAGTGCAGCCCGCACACTGGGGCAAACGGGGTCCCAATTCTGGGCCTTATGCCTCAGGGCACACCATGCTCTGGGATGTCTTTCTGGAAATGTTCTCAGTCCCCTCCAGTGCCTGGAGCAACTGGCTGCGAAGCCATGTGAGTGAAGGGGGTCCCCACTGGCTCCTGTTTCTCTCCTCAGGGGAGCTCTCTGACTGTGAATTTAGCAGTGTGTTTTCAATCGCATCATTTCCATTGATGAGGCCTGGCTAGAAATACTTCCCCAGGTCTTCCCCCCACCCTATGGTCTCCTCGCGCCTACAGCTGCCCCACGTCACCCCCACCGGTGCAGCTCAGCCCTGCCCATGAAAGGGATTTGTGTCTGCGTGTGATGACGGTGGTGAGGGGTGGGGGGTTGTTTCTTTTAATAACATTGTATCTCAATGTTGGAAGGGAGTCTGCAAATCTAATCCTCTCAGAGCAGCAATTGCTTCTGTAATCCTCAGTCATTTCATCTCTGCTGGGACATTATCAGCTCCTTAGAGCTCAGCTCAAGCAGCAGATCGCCTAAGTTGTAGGCCTTTGTGGCTGCCGCCTGTGACTGCCACCCAGGAGTACTAACGCTGTCTCCCCAAGCCACAGGGAACCCTGCTCC
>VBSM01002616.1:45968379-45990674 GCA_008086735.1 Cheirogaleus medius
GAGCAAAGGGGACAAGGTAGGCCCGCAGGGCTGCCGAGGACCTGAAGGACGGCTGCGCCCACCCGCATCCTGGCCGGGGCTGGAGGGGGTCTGAGGGACAGGTGGGACGCGTGGGACGCGAATGTGCCCCGCGCTGTGCGTTCTGGTTTCTGCCGTGGGCACGACCCTCCGCCGCCCAGCGGTCGGGCTGGGACGGAGGGCAGCGAGAGGCCCCGTGCGACAGGCCAAAGGGCACAGCTGGAAGGAGTGGGGACAGAGGGGAGAGGGTGGCTTGTGGGGAGAAGCCAGGCCTGGCGAGTTGGGCACGGCCTGTTGAATGCCGCCATTCACTGAAACATTCTGAACAGTTTTGGTTTTTGAGAGACACTTGGTGGCAGAAATGACTGACAAAGGCCTTGTTGGCAAGAAACTTCCTAGTACCTGAAAACTAAGTACAGTAATCCTCCCTCTTACCTGCAGTTTCAGTTACCAGAGGTCAACTGCCTCCAAAACTATTAAACGGAAGGTTCTAGAAATAAACAATATCTACGTTTTCAGCTTTGGGCCGTTCTGAGAAACGTGATGAAATCTCTCCACCTGGGACCTGAATCCGCCCTCTGTCCTGCTCATCCAGGCTGTATATGGTCTCCCGCGACCCCCACTTAGTCGGTTAGTAGCCGGCTGGGTTATCAGATGAACTGCCCTGGTTAGCAGTGTTTGTGTTCAAATAACCCTTATTTTACGTAATAGCCCGGAAGCGCCAGAGGAGTTATGACAATTGTTATTAGTTATTGTTGTTAATCTCTTACTGTGCCTAATGCATAAATTAAACTTTATCATAGATATGGGGAAAATGTAGTTTATACAGAGTTTCAGGTATATCCTTGGTTTCAGGCATCCACTGGGGACCTCGGAACGCATCCCTGAGCCCTTCCCTGTTCTGCCATCTATCTCAGTGTGGCATGGGGCTGGCCCCTGTTGGCTGTGTCCCAGGCTGTGTCACCTGGCTCCCAGCTAGGTGTGCCCGGTGGCAGGCACTGGTGGGAGATAGGAAAAAGGGAGAGACCAGAGTATTCTCCCCATCCCTTCCCCTCCCCTATCAGGGCTGTACTACTGCGAGCTTCTCTGTGGCTTCAGCTACACGGGCCATCATGGTTCTAGCTTCTACTGGGTGACCCAGGTATCTGATCTCAGGTAACAGGTAATCCTTCCTCCATCTCTCCTAAGGTACTTATTAACCTCTAGGTCGCCTCCCTGTCTCCTTTTTGGCACCTCAGCCCCTTTATTAACTGTGTAACCAATTCCTTGCATCAAGGTTCTTCTGTTCTAAATACTGTAGCAGTTTCTGTTTCCTATTAGCCTCTTATTGATACAGTGTCACCTGCCACTAATGCAGGTGCCTCTGGATAAATGCAGCTCCCTGATAAGCATCTTCCCTCAACATTGGATGGAAACATAGGGCCACATGGGATATTGTTATCAGGCTGAAGCAAACCATGTAACCCAAATGAGCCTCAGTTTCTACAGCTGTAGAATGGGTACAAAGATATCTTTCTCATCTACTTCCAGAATTACTATGAAAAATTAAATGCTTTTAAAATATTTTATAAACCAGTGTACTCTCCCAATATAGTAATAGCCATATGTCAGTACTCATCTCAACTTCACTCTTGCTCACAGGGAAACTTAGCCTTTCTGAAGCTAATCGTGAGAGAAAATAATCATATCTTAATAGATTGTTTTAAAGTTTAAATGATATAACCGATTATAAATTATTCAACAGAATACCTAGCACTTGGGCACAGTAACAGTTAGCTTCCCCTTACTTTTGCAGGTGACTTTGGGTAAGTTACTTAATTAACAACTCTACTACTCTGAACCTTCAAATTTCTTAACTCTAAGATGAGAATGCCAATGCCAATGTGACAATTAATTAATAACACTAATAACACTATTAATAACACTAATAACCAAAGGTATTTATAAACCTTTTTTCATATGCAAATTCAGGATGTTATCATTTTGAAGAGAGCCTCCACCTGAAATTCTCTCTCTTATTCTGACACACAGTCTGTGTCAGAAACTGTTGTCCACTCTCCTGGGCAAATGGATTGTATACCGCGTACCCCGCGTCGCATGAGCTTCAGGCTCATCAGATGTTCGGGACTGATTCTAGGCAGTTGGCAGGGAGACCAGCGCTGCTGCAGAACTTATCAGGTGCCTTTCGTTGCTCAAGGAGGGAGGAGGGTAGACAGTTCTCTGTGTCAGATTGGCTGGGTATTGTGGATGCTCAGAGCAGGACTGATATTAATAACTGACATCCTTATCGGATTTGTGTCCAGCCTGTGCACATTGGTTAGGACCTGATAGCCACCACTTGGTGACTATAACTTGGGCATGTTACTTAACCTCTCGTTCTCCAGTTTCATTTGTAAATGAAGATTAACACATTGACTGCCACACTAGAAAAAACATTTTTTCCCCTTGGGGCCACAGTATTTTATTACAAAAATAGAATAAAAACTTCAAAAACAAAATGATCCTTTCTAAGTTAATGAAAAACTTAATGAAAAATGAAATTTATTGATTTCTATTGATTTAATCCATGTTTTTAGAATTAACTTGTCAATATTAATTGTAACAGTAAGAACATCAACAAGTAAGATTTTCACGAACCTATATACTTAAGGTTAAATAATTATTCTTACTGTACTTTATGAACCAACTGCAGGGTTTTGCCCACGTTTTGCTTCACGAGGCTCTGGGCTCAAAACTAGTGTGAGTTAAATACAACTCATGTGACAGTTAATGTGTTAAAACACTAATTTCTTCGCAGGGTTGTTGGAAGAACTGAATGAATAAACCCACGTTTAAAATAATACCAGACATGTAGAAAGTACTCTGTTAGGGTAATTATTATGATCAATCTTTTCCTGTAATGAGAATGGAGCTTCCAGATCAACATACATACCTACCACATGTGGTGGCAAGAAAAACATCGGCCCTGCAGAGGACTTGCAGATCCCGTAGTAAGAAGTACCTTTGTCTGAGACTTGGCCTTGACCAAGCTTCCCATGAATGTTGAAAATTGGTGTTTGTGGCCACAGGCCAAAGTCCTCATCTAGTACCTGATTGGGAGCATAGGCTACCTGGAGATGGGTCGAAGGAGGGCTATTATTATGTTCTATCACAGGCAAATGCACTAAAAATGTTAAGTTTTAAGAATCAAGACTGTGTTAATATAGGTGCTTTATTCTTTGCAGAAATAGAAAACTCTAGTTAAATTTAAATAAAGCTCCCTGGAGAACTAGAATAGATTTAAAATATCCACCTCTCAAACCTAAATTTTCACAGTGGTCCAGTGGTTCAAATGAGAGGCTATGGATGCAGATGCTGTAAAAACAGAGAGTCCCTGCAGTAGAGCTCATTTAAGACCTTGTGGCCCAGCTTTCTTGCAGGAGATCTTGCCAGCTGAGGTTCTTATCTCTCTGTCTGGCTATGGCTATTGTATTCCTTGTCACTACAATAAAACCAGGTTTCATTCTGCAGCCCTCCTTTCCCACAAATATTTGTGGAGTGCCTACAGTATGCAAGACACAGAGAGACAGGGTGGTGAAGAGTAGGGGCAGTCCCTGACCCCATGGGGCTGTGGTTGGGGGTGGGGGTGGAATCTATTATTATTTAATAGTAATTACAATAAGTATTGTGTTGTGAAAGTGTAAAGGCCTGTGTGAATATCATGGGATGCTGTTTTAAATTAGAATCCACCCTGAGGAAGTAACTTAGGTTAAGACCTATGGGATGAGTAGGAAGTCGTCAGGAAAGGCAGGAGAAGAACACTGGGCAGAGGAAGCAGCAGGTACGGAGGCCTGGGCTGGGAGTGACCATGGCATTAACGGAAAGAGCAGGAGGCCATGGAGGTGGTGCTCGGGGCGTGGCTGGCAAGGTAGGTGGAAGATAAGCGTGCCTGGATCATCAAGGGTAGGCCAAGAACTTGGCGAGTGAAGGCTTTTAGGCAGGGGGTTAACTGACGCGGTTAGATTGGGATAGAATGCTCCGTGCGCTCGCCGGGCAACCTCCACCTCGTTCACAGCCATGGTCTCCCACGTCGATATCTCTGTGCCAGTCTCCTGCAGAGCCCCAGACCTGGGTGTCCAACTGCCCAGGGGACAGTCCGCTCCTCTGTGTCAGGAAGCGGCTGGACTGTCGGATATGTCATTCAGCTCTAGAGGTGCCTCGCTTTCAGAGTTCATAGAAAGAGAGGGTCACTCAGGAGGAGGCGGTGGAGTTAAGCCTTAAAGGGTGGTAGACTTACCGAGGGGGCCTCGGCACTCTGAAGCAAGCTGGACTCCTTTCACGGCAGCCTTCCCTTCCTTGCCGTGGACTTTCCACCTGGGGGACAGGCTGCAAGCACAGATCACTGTGCCATTCCTTAGAGCTCTTTTCTGCTCCAGAGAATCCTCCACTTGAGACTCAGACATATTTGCAAAATCCTATGTTTAGATGGCAAAAGTCACTGAACTATTAATAACTTAGGGTAGGTGAAACTGGCTTGCTATCAGGTCACCGTCATTGGACTAATGGTTATACAGTGCAACTCCCCACAACACCTTTTGAATTCTTTCGGGATCTGGCCCCTGCCAGCACCTCTGGACGCCTCCCTCATGCGACCTGTTTGGCAGTCTTCACTCCAGCTGCATGAACTGCCTGTATTTTTTGCCGTCATCATACTGTTCTTGACCTCTCCTCCTTTGCTCCTGTGCTACCCACTACCTGAAATCCTCTCCCTAAACTATCGAAGCATTTATAGCATCATGTAATAATTTGTGTAATTCTTCCCTCCATTCTCTTAATTATTCCTATTGTATTAATCTCCAAATCTGTAGCACCCAGCAGAGGTTTTCAATAATGTTTATTCAATGAATCAATGGAGCAGCGACTGAATGCCCAGTTGGGTGATCTGTAACGATTGACCTACCCAAACATGTCAGCAAATACACTGGTGCCCCCAGACTAACCTGAGCAGTCCTCCTCTGTCCCCCTACTGCCCTGGCACTCCCTGCCCCTTAAACGTATCATCAGAGGACAACCTTCTGTGTTCCTGGCTTCCCTCATTACACCATGCCTTTCCTGATGTCAGAAACCAGATCTTCCATCTCTGTCGTGTAGCATCTGGGGCAATACTCAGCACATAGTAGATGCTCAGTAGTTGTTGGTTGAATAAACAGAAGAAGAAAAGAAAGGCCAAAGGGAAGAGCTGGTTGGCTCTTTCTCCAATAAGATCTTGTCATCAGTTTTCCTATTTCTAAAAGAAGTAACTGCGTAAGGCTAGGTGCGGTGGTTCACTTCTATAGCACTTTGGGAGGCCAAGGTGGGAGGATCACTTGAGGCCAGGAGTTTGAGATCACAGTGAACTATGATGGCATCACGGCACTCCTACCTAGGTGACAGAGTGAGACCCTGTCTCTAAACAAAAATAAATAAAGAAGTAACTGCATAAAATGACTTCTGACACCTTTGCTCTGAATTGGACATGGGGGTACAAATGTCTGCCCCAAATATCTAATGCAGTGGCTAAAGAGAGGCTGAAATGTTCACTTCGCCCCTCATAGCTGCAGACAGTCGCAACAAGCATTAGACTGGAGTTTGGGGAGTGGAATTTTTGTTTTCAGTTTCACCATCTGTGTCATCTTGAGCAACTCAATCTCATTTCTTCATTTCCTCTATGGTAAAGTTAGATTAAATGAACTTTAAAACCTCTTTCAGTGTTGAAATCCTGTGATTCACGGAGTAGCATTTCTGGAATTCAAAACATTACAAGTGGCAAGACTCTGTAGGGTCTCAAATGGAGGGGGAGTTCTGGAATTCTCTGCTATGACAGAGCCAGAAAGAGTAAAACACCCTGATTTTGCTTAACAGTTTGCTCCTGCAGGCTCTTTGGAGTGTCAGACTCTCCAAGTGGAGGGCCTCACAGCAGTCCTCAGAGTTATAGGCACAGTGCCCCAAAGTCAAGGCCGATTTGTTGCCCCTGATTCTTGGTCTGGTGCGATCCCCCTGCCCCATGTGAGGGCAGTTTAAATATGAAATTGGCACTTGGGTTTGCTTTCAGATTTCCCTAGCCTCTCTCACTACTCGCCTTTAATTTTGCATTACAAAAGCAATAGGTAGTTTTGTATTCCAAATATAGCATTATAATATTAAATATGTTTGTTCAGACTGTACTGGCCACTTGCCCTATAGTCCTACCCTCCTCCAGAGATTCTTCAAGGGAGTCACACCCTCATCCCTAGTTGGGAATCTTCAGTCTAGGGAATTATAGGAAAACCTATTCGACCAGCCTAGGGCATCAGGTTCCCTATCCTGTGTCTGTTTTTCATAATCATTAGGAGATACAGCTCCTTAATCAAATAAGTATCTATTGAGTCTGTAACATGTAAAGCTCTGTGGTATAGTTCCTGTCCACAAAGACTTTGTTGCAGATTTTATAGACTACAATAGTGTTCCATTACCAGACAGTAAAATTAATATAGACCAACTTTTATTTTTCTAGTGGAATAGAGTAAAATTCAGTCAGGTAGAGTAGAATAGAAGAAAACAGGATAGGAAAAAAAAAAGTATCAGAATGCATCCCATTCATAAGAGTAAAGTATTATTTTTTGAAACTTTATTTCAACTAAGTATAAATTCCTGATAAGGCATGATATAAAAATGTTTTCCTTGTTGTGGGTTGTGATTTTTTTTTTTCCTTTGGAAACAGTCTCACTCTGTCACCCCGGGTAGAGTGCAGTGCCATCATTGTAGCTCATGCAACCTCAAACTCCTGGGCTCAAGTGATCCTCCTGCCTCAGCCTCCCGAGTAGCTGGTACTATAGGTGCGTGCCTCCACACCTGGCTACATTTTCTATTTTTTGCAGAGACAGGGGTCTCACTCTTGCTCCTGCTGGTCTCGAACTCCTAAGCTTAAGCGATCCTCCTGCCTCGGCCTCTCAGAGTGCTAGGATTACGGGCTTGAGCCACTGCACTTGGCTGGATTGTAATTTTTAAAATGTTTGAAAAACACTGTCTTACCATATGTCCAAGAGTACAAAATTACATGAGACTTCACCTGGTGCGGAGTGGCCGGAGTGCTGAGGGAGAGCTGCAGGGGCCTGTGAGTCTAAACACCAGGGAGAGGGCGGATGCTCAATGTAGACAGTGGTGCGAGGGGAAGGAAGAAGGATTTGTGCAGAAAGAAACAGTGGAGTTGAGTGTTAAGTGGATTGGGAGGCTATGATTTGGTGACTTAAGAGTTACGGGGAGGATGTTATGTCTGGGAGCATAGTGTGAACAAAACTGCAGTGGGCCCTGCATATCTGTGGATTCTGGATCTGTTTTCAACCAACCAATGGAAAATGTTCAAAAAAATAATAATAGTACAACAATAAAAAATAATATGAATAAGTAATATAGTATAACAGCTATTTACATAGCATTTACATTGTGTTATAAGTAAGTAGTCTAGAGATGATTTAAAGTATACGGGAGGATGTGTGTAGATTATATGCAAATACTGTGCAACTGTGTCTAAGAGTCTTGTGCATCTGTGGATTTTGATATCCATGAGAGTCTTGGATCCAATCCCTCATGGATGCTGAGAAACAACTGTACTCTGTTTCTTCTTGAATTGCATCACTGCTACTAGAACAAGGCTGATCTTGGGACCTTCAAGTTTCTTTTGGGATTGTTTTTATTGTATTTCTTTGTTTCTTCTCTTCCAGGTTTTTCTGCTTCTCTTATTTGGATCTTGTATTATTCAGATGTCAGATCTCCTGGCTCAATCCTCTGATTTTTTTTTTCTATTTCCGACTTCTTTTAGTTGACTTTATGCAAGATTTTCTTCAACTTTATCTTCCAAACTTTCTAGTGAATTTTTCATTTCTGTTATCATATTTTTAATTTGCAATAGCTCCTTTGATCTCTAAATGTTTTATTTTTATAGGATTTTGGTGTTTGGGGATGTAATATCTTCTCATATCCCTGACAATATCAATTATGAAGAGTTTTTTCTACTTCTGATGTTGTCTCTACATTTATAAGAATCCTGGAATCTATTTCAGGATTCCTTTGATTCTCAAGCCTGTCTCTTCTGCCCCGTCACCAGACCAGTTATGAAAGTTTCTTAGCAGTTTGTATCTCTTGTAGCCGGACGATTGCTGCTTCTAGAGATATCAAAGGGTTCCACTTGTATCGCTTAGGCACTGTGTCTTCTCTCTCTCTAGGAAAAAGTCACCTATGAGGAAAGGACCTGTGAGGGCGGGAAGTTTGCCACCGTGGAAGTGACCGACAAGCCTGTGGATGAGGCTCTGCGGGAGGCAATGCCCAAAGTCGTGAAGTACGTGGGAGGCACCAATGACAAGGGTGAGTTCCCTGCAGGACGTGGCCCCGGCCTCCCTTCGTCAGAAGGAAACACAAGGAAGGGGCTACAAACTACCTGCTTCAGTGGCGCGTGAACTTCCCGCACTGTGCACGCAAGAGCTCCTCGCAGGGAGCTCTGGGGAAACCACTCCCGCCCTCACTTTGAGGTGTTCTTGCTCACTGTCTCTGAATTCATGCCTCGCTCCCAGGTCTGGAGCCACTTGCTCTATTTTTGTTTTTCAGCCTTACAGTGCTTATTGTGTTTTTAGATTGGTTGACCGGGTGAGGTGGTAAGTCGAGTCACGGCGCAAGGCAAGGTGCCGTCTGATGTGTGACCTCCCGCACCCGGCTAGAAACCCCCAGCATTGGCCCTGGCAGCTTCAATTCTGCAGGACACTGAGGCTCAGTGTGGTGGGTCCCAAACTCTGTTCTGGCAAACAAAGGGTCTGAGAATTCCTAGGTCGTCCTGCTCTTGCAGACTTGGCAGCTCATGCTGGCTGCCTCCCTGTTTTCAAAATGATAGGTCTAAAGTTTCATGAAAGGCGTACCTGTCAGCACGTAAACCATACTTAAACAGGAGTTTGTCTCTTAAGAAGCTTTCTAATTTGGGCGGCACTTTGGAATCACTGCAAACCGAAAAATGGGTCAGAAAGCAAGGTGAGAAAAGAGATGTGTTTAATTTTTAGGATATTTCTCAAGCTAATCATTTAGAAAGTTAGAAACTGATATTAGCCTTAATAGCATTTACTAGGACCAAAGTAATCAGGCATTGGAAGATGAGTTGCCCAGTAGGAGGTCAAGAAGAAATCTTTGCCTTCTTAACACTGTCATAATGTTTTTAATATGTAAATATGTATAAAAATTATGAAACTCATTAAAGAAAATCTTGAAAATAATAAAACACTATTACTAATCCCTCCCCCATTTTAATATAATCATTGATGTCTTTTTGACTATATTTCTTTAGTGGTTTTTAATGTAATCGTAGTATTCCTACAATTGCATATCCTGCTTCTGTTACTTATTATTTCATAATTATTTTCTACTACTGCTAAATAGTCTTCTTAAGCATAATTATTCATATCTCCATTAGGCTGCATCATGTGCCTTTAATTTACTTAGACATATTACTGTTTTGAACAGAATTATAAATTCTGCTGCAGTGAATGTCCTATTACTTATAGCCTTTTCCATATTTTGGATTATTTCCTTAAAATGGATGTTTAGATAGGAAATAATTAGGTACTGATAATATACAGTCTTGATATATATTGCCAGGTAATTTTTTCAAGAGTCATACCACTATGGTCCTACTTCCAAGGCATAAAAATAAAAGGTGTTCATGTATGTCTCACTATGGTTTTATACTTTTTCTTTTCTTTTTTTATTGAGACAGAGTCTCACTCTGTTGCCTGGGCTAGAGTGCCATGGAGTCAGCCTAGCTCACAGCAACCTCAAACTCCTTGGCTTAAGCAATCCTTCTGCCTCAGCCTCCCAAGTAGCTGAGACTACAGGTGTGTGCTAACACACCTGGCTAATTTTAATATTTTTAGTAGAGATGGTGTCTTGCTCTAGCTCAGGCTGGTCTTGAACTCCTGACATCAAGCTATCCTCCCCCCTTGGCCTCCCAGAGTGCTAGGATTACAGGCTAGAGCCACCACGCCCGGCCCTCACTATGTATTTTTAAACACCTGAAATGTTCATTGTTAATGTCAAGAAAAAAAGCATGGCCTTGGAAGAAGAATGAGACTGGTGTATCTTCCCCAGCCCTGAGCAAGTGCTGCCTCTAAGCCCTGCCGCACTGTGTGTTTTTATGTTTTCAGGAGCTTGGATGGGGATGACAGTCCCTATTTCCTTTGCCGTGTTCCCCAGTGAAGATGGCTCCCTGCAGAAGAAAATAAAAGTCTGGTTCCGGATTCCAAACCAATTTCAGAGCAACCCTCCAATTCCCAGTGACGAAAGCATCAAGATCGAGGAGCGGGACAGCATCACCGTCTATTCCACGTAAGGGGAACGAGGCTCTGGGCTTCCCAGGCGGGCACTCAGTTCATTCCCATAACCTCTCCTTGCATCATCTCCAACGAGCATGCGCCTTGAAATTCTATGGTTGCTGAATTAATTTAATCAATTAAGACTTAGTTTCTCCATCTGTTAAGTGTAATTTAAGTAGGAAATTCTCAATCCTGATGGTTTCTCATTTTGATTTCTGCAGGTTGCAGCATACTAACATTTGCATTTTATCTGAATAAGTGCCTTGGCCAGTTGCCAAATTGATGGTTTGGGAGAATAATCCCATAGCTTGAGCTTAAGATGAACCCTGCATTAGCCACGGCAGGGCTCTGGGAGATGCAGCAAGTATATAAGTCAGACTGCGGTGTGGGTGGTAGACACGTGGGAGGCCATGAAGGGCTGGGGATACAGGATTTCTACCCCGTGCTCCCTTGTAGTGCTTTTGGCAAGGAGCATCTGCCAGAGCTGGGCTCCCACCCCCTTGTTGTTCCTGCTCTGTGGTCCTTTGAGCAGAGCACACATCCATCCTATTGTCATTCTGTCCCTGTCTCCAGGACCTCACTGGGGGTCATGTTCCCTAGGCCGTAGAGAACAGCCTGTGCAGGCGCTTGCATGTTTCTATCCTTTGGTCTCCAGCTTCCTCTCAGAAACCAAATCTCTTCTAGATAATTGATGATTCCCATTTGTTAAAATCCTACTATGTGACAGGCATCAAAGCACACAGGGGAAGATTAGGATCTTCACCAGAAGTAACCATAAGTGGCAGTTGGGTTCTGCTCAAGAACAACCTCATGAAAGATAAATATACACATGACTTTGTACTGGATGAGGTTTTGGTCCCCTCCCAGGGACCTCTAGGCTTAGTCATTTGGCTACCCTGCTCCAACTCTGCACCTGAGGCTGGGACAGCTTTCCCTGGGGCCGTGTGAAGGTACTGGGAATGTGGGCCTCGCTGCCGTGGGCAGCCCGAGGCCAGGGGACCTTAGGGCCTCCCTAAGGACAGTGAATGTCATGCATCTGGGAGCTGGAACCAGCCTCAGTCCCAGGCTTCTACCGCAGTCCTCACTCTGACTCCGCAGCTTTGCCGCAGAGGCTGCAGAGAAAGCGAACTCACTACACAGTGTCTTTTCCTGGACTGGGAAGTGAGGCACCTAAGGTGCAGAACATAAGGGAGCGCTCACTCTCACATCGTCCAAGTGCGGGGTGGGCACTGGGTGTGAGCATCTCCTTAAACCTTGCGCGCTGGGTGTCTGCTAGTCTCACCCTAGCGCCTGCCGTCTTTTCTGTTCTCTTTCCTGTGTTTTGGGAAGTATCCTCGTGTGATACACTGAGCAGGCATTTTATGGTTCGAATCCACCTCGGCTACTCACTAGCAGGATGATGCTTAGGAAGTTAGTCAGCCTCTGTAAGACTTAGTTTCTCCATCTGTTAAGTGTTGATAATGTAACCTCGTGTGTACTGGGGTGGGGAGTGTAATATAATGTCATAGGATTATTGTTAAAGAGTATCTTTCAGTATTTATTAAGATACTATTTATTTATTTGTTTGTTTATTTATTTATTTATTAGAGACAGGGTCTCACTATGTCACCCAGCTGGAGTGTAGTGTCACAATCATAGCGCACTGCAGCCTCAAACTCCTGGGCTCAAGTAATCTGGGACTACAGATATCCAAGTACCTGGGACTACAGGCGTGCACCACCATGCCCAGCTAATTTTTATAATTTTTTGTAAAGACAGGGCCTCACTGTGTTGCCCAGGCTGGTCTCAAACTCTTGACCTCAAGTAA
This sequence comes from Cheirogaleus medius, assembly GCA_008086735.1. Classification (NCBI taxonomy): domain Eukaryota; kingdom Metazoa; phylum Chordata; class Mammalia; order Primates; family Cheirogaleidae; genus Cheirogaleus; species Cheirogaleus medius. The sequence goes on from VBSM01002616.1 coordinate 45,980,551, forward strand.
TCCTCCTGCCTCTGCCTCCCAAAGTACTGGGATCACAGGGTGAACCACTGTGCCCAGCCTAAGATACTATTTATAAGTTACTTAATGTTTATGACCTGTAACGGGTTTCAAAAATTAACTCCTTCTCTTTGCTCATTCTTATTTCATAAGTAATGAGACTGACATAATTTGAATCGGTTCACAAAAGACTTCAAGCAGATGGGGCTAAGTTTCTAATCATTTGCTTTATCAGATCCAGAGTATTGAGTTGGTACAATTTTTTTCTTCTGTCTTTAACTTTGTAGTGTGGAAATTTTCAAACATTATGGAAAGATGGAGAGAATAAGATAATGAAACCATATGTACCCATCAGCGACCTGCAGTGATGATCAGCCCGAGGCTCTGTCAATGTGTACCTTCCCAGCTTCTAGCCAGCCCCTACCCTGGATCGTTTTTAGGCAAATTCCAGACATTATATTATTTCATTCATAAATATTTCGGTGTGACTACTGAAGATTTTTAAAAATATATAATCACAATATCTTATTTCTCTAAAAATTTTTACAGTAATTCATTAATGTTATTTATGATAGCATAAAATATCCAGTGTTAGACTATCTTATAATTTGTTTTAACATTCTGTTTGAATCTAGATCCAAGTGAGGTCGATCCATTGCAATTTGTTTCCACATTTTTAAGTTTTTATGAATCTGTGAATTTCTTCACCAACGCACCTCTTCATTTTTCCTTGCCATTTAGGGATCGTTCGTCCTATTCTTTCCCCCAGTCTGGATTTTGCCGATTGTGTTTCTGTGGCATCTTGCCGTATTCCTCTCCCCCTGTATTGCCTGTAAATTAGGAGTTGGAACTAGAGATGTGATCAGATTCAGTTTTTTGAGTTTTGGGCAAGAACATTGCCTGGGCGGTGGTGTGTACCTCCGTCAGGGGCTCAGGACGCCTGTTGCTTCTGGTGTTAGTCACCGCATATTGTCATTGCCTTGATGCCTAGTATCACGAGAGGTTGTAAAATAATAATGTTCTCTGCTTTTCCTTCTTCATTTATTGGCTGAAATACTTCAGTAAAGAGAAACTTCCCCTTATTTACTGTTTGGTTTCCCTGAGTCTTATAGAAAAAGCAAGACACATACTTGACATCTTTATTGACCAATCTTCAAAATAACGATTTCATTCCTCAACATCCTCTGAAGGTGAAGTGGTCTGCACCTCTGTTTTCTGAGTGTGATTATAAACACAGGAATTTAAACATATTTGATATGTTTCAGTTTGTTGCAGTTATTCTTATTGATGTTCAAATTGTCATAGCTTTGGCCATTGGGAGGCTCTTCAGGTTGGAATCTCAGTCCTTTTGACACAACTCTGGAACTCTTTGGTAGCTTCCTTGCTTTCCGATGTGAGAAGACATTTTCTTGCTCAGAGCTGGAATTAGCCATTTCTCTAAGAAACCCTGGTTCCTTATGGTAGGAAAAGGTGTCTATTTAAAGGGTAATATTAAAGCCAGGTCTGTGGCAATTTTCTTTTAATTCTTTGAAATCTAAACAGATGAATGTGCCAAATAATGGTGTCTAGCCTGGCTCTGTGAATTTTTTTTCACTGAACATGTAGTTCTAACTTAGCATAGGATCATTCCCCATCTCGCCACTAGGGGTCACTGCGCAGTCAAATGTGTGTCTCAAAGTACCTATGGTAATTAGCACTATTTCTGATTCAGTTGAAAGCAGGGTTAATGAGCCGGTAGAAGGCAAGTGTGCTACTTCAAATGCAAAAGTGCTCTTTCAAATAATGCAGAGAGTGCATTCAATGACAAAATTAATTCTAAAATGAAAGCCTTGCATCCTTAATTCAGTCTTCCTTTTTTTTTATGACCTTGTAAAGGGATGTCTACAAAGGGATTATACATTTATTAGCAGTATTAATTATTAGTGCTGTTTAGATGAATAGAGTGCTGTGGAAAGAATAACACTATCAGAATATTTTTAGTATTCACAAGAGGCAATAGAATTGTCCTCACACTTAGGCCAGTGGGAACGTTCTAGACCACTGTCCTCCCTCGATGTTCTGTAAAGGACACTTAGGTTAGAGCTCAGCCTCCTTGGTTCATTTCAACACTGGGTTCTCAACAGAGACCAACAGCAGGAGAGTTTCGGTGGTTTTAATGAAACTTTCACAGTTTTAATGAAAAGTCTGGGTTTAAAGGAAAGAGTTCAGAACCAGGAGTTCATTGTCCAGGTGACCCGTAGCTTCAATCCCAGCTGACGACTGAATGGCTGGCAGACCTTTGGCATGTTACCGAGCCTCGCTGTGCCTCAGTTTCCTCATCCGTAGGATGGGGATAAGAGTACCTAGCTTCCAGGGTTGAGGGTGAGGATGGAAGTATGATAATATCTGTAAATGCCTGCGGAATCTCAGCCAGGAGGTGGACTCTGAGTAAACTTTAGCCCTTTCTCCTCTTCTTGGCTTCACCTCCCTCGAGAATTAAATCAGATTTTACTAGAATTAACAACAAAAAAATCAAATTTACAAAGATGCACTTCGAACCTCAACTCTAATAATTATGAGTTTTATATCTTTGGGATAGTTATTTAACCTTTCTGGGCCTCAGTTTTCTCATCCATAAAGAAGGACGTATAATGCATTATTGTGAGGGCTGGTGACATTGTGCATGTGAAGAAACTTTGTCAGCTATAGGCACCGGGGGTTGCTGAAGTTATTTCTCCTTCTACATGACCGGGCCTTCGTGAGGCCCACTAGCAGCTTGGGGAGTTCAGCCTGGAGGAAGAGAAGTTTGGGAGAAAGAGCCCATCCACTAAACCCTTCGGGATTCGCGCATTAGGAGATCTGCAGACCAGTGTTGGACCAGGTTCCTGCAGGTTCTTAGATGTTTCACCTCTTGTTTGTAACCATAGGACTTTGGGCCGAGGGTTTTCAGTCTTATACAGCACCCACTTATTTTGCTCCCTTACTTGCATTGAAAGGGGCCTTGACTGGCCATTCTGTCATCAAAAATAGCACCCCATCCCTCTCTGTCCCCTTACCCTGCTGTATGTTCCTTTGTATCACTTATCATCACTTGCATCATATGTGTGTTTGTTCATTTATTTATCGTCCTCTCTCCCACTAGCACGCAAGCTTCCTGGTGGCAGGGCTGTTGGCTAGAATCTAGTAAGTGCTCAGTAGGAAGGTGGTGAGTGGATAAATGAATGCAAGATCTTGGTCCTTGCCTCTCCTGTGTGTCTCCCTCTCTCTGCTGTCTCCCCTAAAGATCTTGGTCCCCTCGTTTAGCTTCAGCTAGGCCCTCTGTGTTGGTAACTCTGCAGCCTGACTCGTGTCTGCCTCTCTTGAATATCTTATCCCATCAGTCTCAACGTGGAGACTGAGGCAATGTCATGGACCCATTTGTTCATTCATTCCTTCATTCAAAAGAGAATGGATTCATTGTTCACTTACTCCGAACCAGGAACTGTTTTAGGTGCTGAAGACATAACAGGGCACAAACAAAGTCTCTGCCCTTAAAAGTGGGGGAAATTTTACTGGGAAAAAGAGTAAAAAAAAAAAAAAACCTCACTGCCTGAAGATAGTTAAGGACTGTATGGTTCCAGAGATGAAAAAAAAAAAACCCTGGTGTCTGTGGATTGAAATTATAGGCATATTTCTAGGCAAAAATAAACATTCTGGCATAAGATGTCTAGCAGTGAAATGGACATCATGAAGGATTGAAATCCTTGCCCCTGGAGGGATTGAAACACCATCCGGAGATGTGTGACAATTATGCCATGTAACATTTGTACTAGGTGGGAAGTTTGGACTGATTTGATAAACGTCTGTTGAGTATCTCTAATATTTAATCCACCTCACCTCTAAAAGCCTTGCCAATGATAAGATTTTGTTTCTAAACCTAATTAGTCACCACTTTATCTCCTCCCACAGCTATCAATTGTCCCACGAGTCTTTTATAATCTCACGCTTGGCAGGGGCTTCAGGCGCCCTTTAACCATGTGGAGGATGCTGGGTCAGTGGGTCCGGCTCATGTTTCCAACTCCCTCCTCAAGTGTCTCCCAGCTCAATTCGCCCTAAACAGAACTCAAGATTTCCTCCCGAAATCCTATCCCTTTCCGTGTTCTCCGTCTTTCTGTGGTCCTCTCCCTCCTCCTACCCACCCAGGTCAGGTGTCATTCTGACTCCTTCACCTCCCACATCTGATTATTGGCCCAGTCCCCATTAGCTCCTGGCTGCCTCTTCCTTCCCACCACCACAGGTCGATGTCCCCTCTTGCTGGAGCGATTGCAGTGGCCTCCTGATTGGTTTCAGGTTCTCCCGCCTCTGCCCCTTCTGGATTATGCTTTTAGCACCACCAGCCCGAAGCACAGGACCACTCCCACCACCTCCCCCTGCTCAGAAACTCAGCCTCCCGGGAGGCTGCTCAGCTCTGGTTGGGGACCTCAGGCTGTCCCTGACCTTGGCACACGTTAGGGTTTGGACCAAAGCCCAAGCTAGGATGGAGACACTCCATTCCCATGAGGAGACAGCTGGGTAAACTTTGGGCTCCCCAAATGTTTAACCAGGCAGTAAAGCGTAGTTAAAATGCCTTATCAAGACACAAGAGAGCCGCATCCCCAACTGTCCCCTGATCTCAGAGCATCTCACCCGCTGCCTCCCGACACGCCCTCCCCTCTGCCCCGGACACACCATCCACTTCAGACCCTCACCCATATTCCCCAGCTCTCTTCAGCCCCCTCCCCAGGCCCTGCTTGCCGGAATGTCTGTGAGGACAGGAACGTTGCCATGCTGTTCATTGCCAGCATCAAGAAGATGCTCAATAAATGCTTAACGTCATGTCTTCCCTAATACTGTTTCTTCATGTTCCAAGTTAGAACTGATCATTCCCTATTCCCTGCCCCCAGAACATTCTCTTTGTGCCTTCCACCTCCATTCCAGTCTTTCCTCCTGCCCAACGTTATCTTTGTGTGTCGTGTTTCTGTCCTGACCGCTAGCTACACTTAGACTTTGCAAGGGTGGGAAGGCGTCTTTATCGTCCTCACAGCCCTGGCGTGTCTGGCTGTGCTTTGTGCCCAGTGATGTTCAGCTCCATAAGCGCTGGCCCCGCCGGGCTGAACGAAATGCTCGTTGTGTTCAGCCTCTTTTCCAGTTGCCGAGAGGCTGCCAGTTCGGAGTCTGACGCTTCTTTTGCCTGGCACAGGGCTGCGTGCACAGCCGACTCTCCACTGAGTTGTGTTGACCTGTTGGTTGTTAAATTTCCAGGCAGAGTTGGACAGTCAAGCTCAGTCATGCCATTTCTCTTTCTTCCTCACTGTGCCTGCACCAGACACTCCCTGGAAATAACACGTTAGGGTTTTCTGCCTCCTTGGACCAAAAGCCCCTCCCTCAGTCATCTCCCATTCTGATTCTCCCAGCCCCCTTTGGGTTTCTGGAATCTGGAGCGTACATGCACACATGTATGTGTGCGTGTGTATGTGTGCGTGTGTGAGAGAGAGAAAGAGAGCACGCGTGTGTGTGCATGTGCGATTTCTCAGTTCCCATGGTAACCAAATTCTTTGTTCGGAATATGGAGCTCTGACCTTGGGTGACATAAAATACAGCTCCCTGGAGGAGAGCTTCTTTGAAGATGAGGGATTAGATGGAAACTTATTAACAGACTCACAAAAAATAATGTGCATAGTTTGTATTTCCTTTTGGGACCTCAAAGCACTTTACGAGCATCCCTGACCTCACGCCCAGCATGCTCGTGAGCTTGGGGAGCCGCGGGCGCTTGGTCATTCCCCGTGTACAGGTTGGAGGCTGAGGCAGGAGGGAATGAGGCAGCTTGTCCATGAACACAGCTGAGTTAGCCAGAGCTGGGCTCCTTCATGTTCCTGGGAGAGTCTGGTTTCCTGGCGTGTGTGCGGCTCTGTGTGTGGGGGGGTAACTTAGCAGAGAGGGGGCACACGTGTCTGTTCCATAGCCCACCCAGCTGTGTGTGTTTTCCAGTAAAATGCTCCCATGATGAAGCAATAGGGAAATTTTTGTCTTCATTACAAGCATCTCTGTCTGCCTGGAAATAAATATCAGGAGTCAAGGGTTTTCCAGAAGGGAATTTTAGGAACCCCTGAGTGATGACATTCTCCATTATGCTCTCTGCTAGTATCTTTGTCCTTCTTACACAGCCCCTTCTCAGTGTCCCTTGCCAAGTCCTCTTCCTCTACCCACCACTTAGGTATTAGGATTCCCAAGAGCAATCTTGTTTTAAAATTTTTTTTAGAGACAGGGTGTCATTCTGTCACCCAGGCTGGAGTGCAGTGGCATGATCATAGCTTACTGCAGCCTCAAACTCCTGGGCCCAAGTGATCCTTCTGCCTCAGCCTCCCAAGTAGCTGGGACTGCAGGTGTGCACCACCACACCTGGCTAATTTTATTTAGTTTTTGTAGAGACGGGATCTCCATATGTCCAGGCTGGTCTTAAACTCTTGGCCTCAAGCAATCCTCCTGCCTCGGCCACCCAAGTAGCTGGGACTACAGGCGTGTGCCACTGTGCAAATGCGCCACTATGCAAAGAGCAACTTTCTGACCTTCTGTTTGTGCATCTCTCCCTCGTATCAGTCCTTACCATGACTGTAGCCAGTACCTGCTCACTGGGACTCCTAAGTTCTCTTTCCCTAGATCATCACTTTCCCCAATCGATATCTCTGACACCAGTTCTGTCCCAAGTCTAAGGAGACATACATTTATATATTCAGTAATTGGTGTATGAATGTGTTTCACATAGGCACCTTAATATCAGCTTGCCCCCAAACCAAACCTCTACCCAACCCTCCTGTTCACAATCCCTATTCTGGTCAGAGGCATCTGCCTCCACTTGGAGGCTTAGCTGGAAGCCCTGGAGAGGCCTGACTCCTCTCTCACCTCCCCTGATTTGTCCAGGCCGTCATCCTCAGCTGTCCCTGGTCTCTAGCGACTCCTCATCTCTCAGTCCTTTGCTAGTGCCCTGTCTCTCCACTGCCTTCTAAAACACAATCAGTCCTACTTTAAAGCCCTTTCATAGGTCCCCCTGTGCATCTAGGATCAGGCTCAAATGCTTTAGCTTGGCGTTCAAGGCCCTTCCCATCTGGCTCCAGCTGATGCACTTTTCCTGTTTGCGTTCCCACCCAGTCCCTATAGCGCATGCACAGACGTTTATTATGCGAATGAGTGAGTGAGTGAATGTGGGGGCAAACAGACTCACTGAAACACTACTCACTAGTAGGTCTTAGGTGGTATCATCTTTAGGTCTGTCAACCTGAAAACAGTCATTTTTATTGTTTCTCCCAGAATCATTCTTTAGCTGAGGGGTCTAACATGTGTTGGGCATTGTGTTAGGTGCTCAGGATGGAGCAGTGGGCAAAATGACAAAAATCCCTGCCACTGTGGAGCCTGTACTCCACCAGGGGACACAGACCATAAAAATGAACATAGTAAGTAAGGTGAATAGTATGTTAGGTGGTGATAGGTGCTATTTAAAAAAAGAAAGAAACAAAAAGTAGAACAAAGGAAGAAGACTGGGAATGGTGTTGGAGTGTGGGGTTACTAGTTTTGAGAGCAGGCCTGTTGAGAACGTGAGAATTGTTAACTGATGGTCATCTAACTCTACTTTAGTGACTATCGTGTCCCCCACCTCGGAGTCAGGGAACTGAAAGGCTGGTCTGAGCAAATCGCAAAGTAACAATAATAGCTCCGACTTGCTGTGGGCTCACTGTGTCACAGGCACCAGGCTGGACAGTTTGCACAGTCTTCTCTTTAAACTTTACAATAGCCTTCAAAGATTGATGCGGTCACCATCCTACTGCAACAGATGAAGGAACTGAAGATTTGAGAAATCAAAGAATTTGCCCGAGACCATGGTCCAGAAAGGGCAGAGCTAGGATGTGAGCACACATTAGTCATTTTGCCTCCCACTGATGGATGAAGACATTTGGGGACCAGCTCTTTGGACCTTTACAAAATCAGTACTTAAAGAGCCAACACTGTCCCTTTTCAGAGAACACAGCTCAGGGTCACGGCAGAAGTAGGGAGCACTGCATACCTGCTCCCCCATCCAGTGTCTGCTTCATTTCGGAGAGAGATTTTCAGTCTAAAGACAATCTTTGTAAAAAAAAAAAAAAAAAACGCCATTGTTGCAGACTTTTATTGCCAGAAGAATCCTTCCTGAATGTTCATTCTCTGTCTCTTAATCCATTTCCTCTTGTTTGAGCCTCAGTGAAGCTAGAGCCCAACTGTCTTCATCTGCCTTATGATCTTTCTTCAGTATATTTGAAGAACCAAGCCTCCTCTATTCGAGATCGGTCTTGGCTCCATCCATGTTCTGTAGCTGTTGTCTAGACATTAGAATAGCCAATTTCTTGCAAATGCAATCCTGGGTGTTTTCACCTCGGTGATCCTGTACCCAGCGTGCTGAACGCTTGCCGAGAATGACTAACCACTTATAAAAGAGCAAAGCGTGATTCAGAGGGCTCCACCAAAAGTAATGCATTATTTGGCCTAATCTTGGCCTGGTGCAAATTCAGACTTTTGAGTCATAAAGCTCATTAGAAATGGGGATGTATTTGACTCTAATAAAGATTTTAGCACAACCCAGATTTAGAGTGGCACGTTTAGGGTAGGCTACGGGATGAACTTTGGAACAGAGGCAGACGACATAAGAGGGAGAATAATAATCTTGAAAAGACAGGCTTTATTGGTTCTCTGTCCCCAACTTCTGCCATCAGGAGAAATGCCACATTTAAAAAACGTCTCTTATTAAGGCTTTCATGATTTGAGCAGAAGGAGGGATTTATTACAAGTGATTTCTTTATTTGGGGCATGTTTAAAGCTTGCATAGGGGCCCTCCCAAGACTTCCCTGGGTCCTTGCCTGCGTTAGCTCTGGTTTTTAATGAAGCTGCTACGTGTCACTGCTGTGAAGTGCTGGTCCCCACAGCTGCGCTGCCGTGGAAGGAGCGTCGGCAACCTCGCTTTCGCTGCAGTTCCACCCTAGCCCCACTTTGTTCTTCCTTTTCCCCAGACTGGTGGCAGAGGCAGAGAAGAAGCAGGGCTGTAGAGGGAGCCAGAGAGAGGGGTGAAGGCCCGGCCATGGGGCAGCCAGCACACCGTGGCCGTGGGAGAGTTCAGAAAGGAAAGGGAAGCTTACATTTAGTATGTGACCACTGTGTTTCAGGCCCTGCATTAGTGTTTTCACGTCCATTGTTGCATTTAATGCTTGTAACAACATTGGAGGAAAGAGAAAACATATCCCCTTTTAACAGATGAGGAAACTGAGGCTCAGAGAGGTCAAATCCACCCATGTGGGAAGTGGCAAATCCATCCCCATCTCACCATTATAGCGTGCTTGCCCCAACAAGCAAGGTGAGGGACTTCTTTGTGTTAATGATTCTGCCTCTCTCAGAGGTCACGTCCTCTCCTGACCAGCCCTTGCTCTTGTGTCCCCAGGCAGTTTGGTGGTTATGCCAAGGAAGCAGACTACGTGGCTCACGCCGCCCAGCTGCGTGCCGCCCTGGAGGGGACAGCCTCCTGCCAGAAGGACATCTACTTCTGCACCGGGTACGACCCTCCCATGAAGCCCTACGGGCGGCGCAACGAGATCTGGCTGTTGAAGGCGTGAGTGACGTGCTGGGCCAGGAACTCCCTAGAAGTGTGCCTCTGTGTCCCCCACTCAGGGGGCCGGTGGGGACGGTGCTTCCTGAGTTCCAACAGCAATTCCAACTTACCCGCCTTCCCTTCAAAGCCATCTACTGCCAATTTTCTGAAATAAGCATGTTCCGTATACTGAGGCTCTTCGAAGCATGGTGGGAAATAATACAGCCAGGACAGGCAGCATCCTTCTCACTGATTCAGAAAGTTCTGTGGTAGACCAGAAAACCCTGCCAGCATTTTCCCAGCCATCTGGGGCACTAAAAACTGATTTTTTTAAAAAATTTTGAATTTGTATTTTTGTCATTGAGGGACAACTGTGATTTGTGCATGATCTCTCCTCTGTGATTCTTACAACAGCTTTGTCTATAAAGAAAATGGAAATAAAAATCTTTGACTTAAACAGCTGAGACAAATCCTACGTATAATTATTTCCAAGGTTCTACAGTCTTTTTTTTTTTTTTTTTTTTTT
>VBSM01002616.1:45990704-46004057 GCA_008086735.1 Cheirogaleus medius
TTGAGCGATCCGCCCACCTCGGCCTCCCGGAGTGCTAGGATTACAGGCATGAGCCATCTTGCCCGGCCTTTACAGTCTTATAAGTCACGTAGATATGAGTACCATTGATGGGGTTTACTACTGCAGGAATCTTACATTTACAGTTCCAAAGTCCTTCAGAATATAAACCCAAAGGTCCCAGGGAGGGATGACACATACCACAAGCTTGAATGTCCCTAAACCAGACACTTACTGTGACTGTTACGTAGCACTTCCGTGATCATAAGCTGAGGTTCACGTTTGCAGCTGTGGTCCGTGAAGGATTCCAGGAGTCCCAAGAGCAGACAGAGGAGAAAAACCACTGCACTCTGATATACAGACGACCCTGGAGGTGGGGAATTTGCTAGGAGGATTGGACTAGGGCAGTGGGGTTAGAAGAACCTGGGGTCTGGTTTTATGAACTGAACAAGACAGAAATGAGAAACGATGTACAGTTTGGCCTGCAGAGAAGGCAAGGGACGCAAGGCTGCGAGAGGCACAGGGGACCGGAGCTGGGCTGGAGCAGAGTTCGTGGGGAGCAGGCGAGGACGGAGGAGCTCGGTGGGCCCCTGAACATGTAGAGGGCGCACCAGGGCCCAGCCCTGCCAGCAGCTCTCCCTGGGACAGCTGCAAAGGTTTTCCAAGGGGAACCCACCTCACCACCCCGCCTTGGCCCATCTGCCGTTACTGTAAGAAACAGAAAAATGAGCTTTAATCCTCACCATGAAGGGTTCTAAGCATAAAGTGGGGTTTTCTAAAGAGAAGAATGAGAGCTGCCATCACCTTTTCCTGGAGGCCTTTCAGCAGTTTCTTCTGAGAGGTGTGCCATGACCTTTTCAAGATCAAGGGTAAAGGGTGACAGAGCGAGACTCTGTCTCAAAAAACAAAACAAAAGAAAACAATGAGAAGTAAAGACCACCGGCCACAAGCCTTGACTGTCAGATGCCGTGCCCAGGCCCCGCTTGCATCACCCACTTGCCCACGTTCAGCTCTAGGAAGGAGGGACCATTGCTATTCCACACACAGATGAGGAAGCTGAAGGTCCCCGGGTCCCACGCTGCTCTCGGGGCCAAGACAAAAGTGCAGCCACAGGGGCCTTAAGATTTATCAAAGTGTTTGAATTTCGTACTAAGAAAAATGAAAAGTACGTGGATGGCTTTGAGCAGGAACGTGATACTATCACATTTTAAGAGGAAGATTCTGTCCACAGTGTGGAAAATAGACTGGAAGAGGATGTGACTGGAGGAACCTTAATATTCAGAGACAAGCAGAGGAAACGAGCCTGGCAAAGATCAAAAAGAAACGGCTAGTGGTACAGAAGAGATGTCAGAAAATCCAAAGGAAGAGGCCATCAGAGAGTATTAAACACTTACCTGCTAAGTGCTGCTGACCTGAGTCCTGAATAATCCTGAGACCATCTCTGCTGGTCCATCCCAGAACACATCACCATCGTTCTTACCTGAGCTCCTCCAACAGGCTCCTCACTGGTCTCCGCGTCTGCCTCCTACCTCCCTGTGGTCCACTGTCTCCGTTAGAACCTTCGTTTTGCACGTGGACTAAAATTCCGGCTCCATTTCGTGACCTGCAAGGCTTGTGCGATTTGTTCCCTGACCACTTCTCCAACTTTCTTGCTTTCTTTCCGATTTCTCCCTTACTACCCTCCTGCCACAGAGAACTACTTCTTTGAACACACTGAGCCCTTTTTGCCCTTGGTCCCCGCACTATCTGTTAAGTCTGCCTGAAGCCCTTGTCACCTCCTTTTCAAATGGCTGGGTCTTCTCCTCGCACAGGTCCTCACTTAACCCCCTCCTTCTCAAAGAGGCCTTCAACACCCCCTCTAGCTAAAGTAGGGCCCCACCTATAGCTCTCCATCACAGCATTGTATTTTTGTTTTTCTTCATAACACAAACCACCATATGTAATTTGGGGGCTTATTCTAGTTTCCTTCATCTTTTTCTGTCCCTCCCGCTAGCTTGTACATTTGGTAAGAAGGAGGCCCGTGCCTATATGCCCAGCACGCAGCTCAGGGATGTGTCATTTAGAAGTACACTGAGCTGTAACAGAAAACTTAACCAAGAGTAGCTTAAACCAAGAAGGTTTTCTTTTGCCAAGCGGCAAGAAATCCAGAGGTGGGGTCAGTGGCTCGATGCCGCCATCTCTGCTTTCTCTCCGGGCTGCAAGATGGCAGGTGTGGCTCCTGCCATCCCATCCGTGTCCAGTAAAAATGGGGAGAGGAGGAAAGGCTGTCTCCGCTGCATCTGTCCCATTTGACGGGGAAACAAAAGCTCTCCCAGAAGTCCCCCCATCAGAGTTCCACTTACATCTCATGGGCCAAAACCGACACACGGGGCCACCTGCAGCAGCGATAAAGGTGCAGAAAGTGCGCGTTTGGCTCTGCAGCTGCACAGCAAGGAGCAGCAGGGGAGGCGGGTGTTCAGAATGGCTTCGGGGTCGCTAATCAACAGTGTTTTCTGCAAGGGGGTGATGAAAAGGTGTGTGTTCCTGGGGGCCAGAGTGTGGGATGGTGGGACACAGCTGGAGACATGGGTTGAGGCCAGATCACCGGGGGACCTCAAAGACTTTAAATCTACATTCTTCCTTCTGAGCCGAGGCAGGTGGCTCAGGGGCCCTTCCCAGCGTCTCCTGCTTCCCCCATCTCTCCTCCCTCCCCCTTTGAAAACCCAAAATGGTGGAGCACGGTCAGCGTGAAGAAGGGAGGGTGGTTTTCAGTCCCCACCCCACAGAGAGGCCACAGGAATGACCGGGTGAAGATAAGAGGGTGAATTAGCAGAAAGGGGTGTCTGGAGCTAAGGAAATGAAGGGAGTTTATCTTCACTTTGGATTTAATAATGAAAAACAGAAACAGAGAGACCAGGGTTTCTTACTGCCCATCTGTGGACTAGTAAGGTCATCTTTTTTCCCACCCGTTCTCTTGCCAGTATCTTTCCCAAAATACAAGCTGATGAAAAACCCTCTGGCTGCATCTCGCTCCTCCTCTCCCTAGGGTCTGGAGTACAGCAGATGGCTAATATTTTAGATCGTTGTATAATTAAGTTGGAAAACTAACCAGAAAAGTGCAAATATTAATATCGAAACTGCAGCCTGGGTTTAATGCTCAGGATCCCGGCCTTAAGGCCGCAGCCTCTGTGGACCTGCATTTGGAAGGAGGCTTTGCCTTTCCCCAGAAGTCCTCTTCCCGTGGCTCGAATATTCCCCACGTGTTTTGGGAGCAGTAAAATTTGTATGTGCCACAGCACAGCACCGCAATCGCATGCCTGCATGGTGTGTAAGAGTCACGGGGTGACTGTGTGTGTAAATACAGGGATTGGAGCACCGGGCTGAGCTCAAGGAGGTAGTCGGTCATCACTTGTTCAAGAAAGACCTTCTTAATTTACACTTGGCTTCTCCACTCTTGAGTAATGTCACTTTGATCTTGAGCACAGTAATTAACGTTTTATAGCGTACCACATGGATGGGTATGTATTTGATTGAATGCCATGGATTTTGCCTTTTAATTTTTATTTTTTACTAGCTCTAGGCTTTTTCTTTAGGAATATTTTGGTTTCTATAGCAACATTATTCTGTAGGAATCTGGGGACAGACCCATACAATATCCACAGATGCAGAATCAAGAATCAGGCCGGGCGCGGTGGCTCATTCCTGTAATCCTAGCACTCTGGGAGGCTGAGGCAGGCGGATCGCTCAAGGTCAGGAGTTCGAGACCAGCCTGAGCAAGAGTGAGACCCTGTCTCTACTAAAAATAGAAAGAATTTATCTGGACAGCTAAAAAAATATATATAGAGAAAAAAAATTAGCCGGGCGTGGTGGCGCATGCCTGCAGTCCCAGCTACTTGGGAGGCTGAGGCATCAGGATCGCTTGAGCCCAGGAGTTTGAGGTTGCTGTGAGCTAGGCTGATGCCATGGCACTCTAGCCTGGGCAACAGAGCCAGACTCTGTCTCAAAAAAAAAAGAGAATCAAACAGTGTAGGGCAGAAATGGACTAAAAGTATGGCAAGAATTGGTGTGGGTTGTGTAGAGCTATCTCATAAACTTCAGGGAAAACACCTCGTCTGTCTTTGGCAATGAATTCATTAGACGACCCTCATGACAAAGCCATTTTATGAGCCGGCTCAAACCCTAGCCTCTTCTCATAGCATACCTCTTCCTCTCTTCCCGGTTCCTTATCCTCTGGGAGCCCTGGATCTTTGCCGGTTCCCCTAGGACACTCCCACTGTCCCTCCTGCACGCTCTTACTCACACCTGGAATCCTCTCTCCCTCTCTGTCCACCCTCTACCCATCCCTCCAGTCCAGCCTAAAGCCTTTGAATTTGTCCCCGATCCCTCCAGGAACACCACTCTTCCTCTGTGACTTATAATCCCCACCTCACCCCATTGCACAAGGATGTGTGCGCAGTAGATGCTCAGTTTCATTAATGTAAACTGGCTGAAATTGTTTAAGATAAGAGCTATTTATAGCTAACATTTATTGAGCATTCACCATGTCCCAGGCACTGTGCAGACTCGTTACATGAACTGCCTCAGTCATCCTGCACGACAGCCCTGTGAGGTGTTCGCTGGTACGGCCATCTCTGCAGGTGAACGGGGGCAGCTCGGGGAGGTTCATTCGCATGTTCCAGGCTATGCAGATGGTACGAGACAGAGCCAGAATTTGAGCCCATGCGCTATGCACTCTGCAGTATTCACTAAACACTCAGTTCGACGGCTGCTTTCCCTGGCTGGCAAGAAAGGAAATGCAGGGTGTGAATCTACCAGTGAGTGCATTGGGTGGATCCTTCCTCCTCCCTCTATAATGCACTCTGTGGCTCAGCAAAGTGGCGATGACATAATCCCTGTGTCCCTAGGGTACATGCTGCTGCCTGGAATTTAAATGAACAAACTCCATGAGCCTGAACTCTAGAAACAGCACGGAGACCCAGCAGCAACCTAACTGCCTCTCGTCAAGTGAGTAGCCCTTGTTTTCTCTCACAGAGTAAAAACTCAAGTGAAAGAAATTCTTACCTCACCCGTACAAACACAGGACTATTGCCCCTCCTTAGATAATGTCCGTGGCATGCTTCCAAACAGACAATGTATGTTCATCATCGTGTTGACTCTGCTCTCTCTGTAGAGTCCTTTCTTAGGGGCCACCAGATTGTGGATTCACAAGAGCTGTTTGCTGAGTGAGCAGAATGTTTTTTATGAGTGGGTGGGTGGGGGTCCTAAAGTAGAGGTTGAGCCCAGCAAAGTCTAGAACATTCTAAGAATCAAAAGGAAACTTCAGCACTTGGATGTATCTACAAAGTGTCCGTGGAGGAAGTGGCGTTATAGGAGTTGATTTAATTCTTAGGAGAAGACGCGTATTGTTCATTGGAAAATGCCACTCTTGACTCCTTCCCTCCCACCCTCCATCCAAGGCTAATCCTGTCACCTATACTGGGGGCAAGGTCTCTCATTTCCTTGGGAATTTCATTCTGCCATCTACTTGGTCTTGTGATTTCAATCTTTCCCTCACCCCTGGTTCCTTCTTCACAGCATAAATTCATGCTCACGTCTCTCCAATTTGAACAAAATAATCTTCCTTCAATCCGATCTTGCTTTCCAAGTTCACCCCAGATCTCTCATTACCTTTACAAATTGTCTTTGCAAATTACTTAACACGCAGTGTTCGTATCCTTCATTCTCATTCACTCCATTTATTGGCATTTACCTTCTCTACTTTACATGCAGCGTTCATGTCCTTCCCTCCCACTCACTCCACTCACTGACATTTACTTTCTCTGAAATTGATCATCATTCATGAAGTCCAGCACAGGTTGATCTTTATCAGGTTGAATAGCTTTTCTGGGCCATTTGACATTGATACGTTTCCTTCTCCCTTGCATTTCTCCTCTGGTACCTATGACCTGCCATTGTCCCCTACCTCAGACCACTCTCCTATTTCCTTCAGAGGCCCCCCTCTCCCCACCCAGCCCTTCAATGTTGGTGTTCCCCAGGGGCGGGAGTGTGCTCTCTTCCCTGACTGATGCCTCATGTAACCTGCACCCTGTCCCGGGATGAGTCCATCCAGGACCATACACATGGGTTCTGTGACCACCCATGACGTGTTGACTCCTGAGTATTTTATGTCCAGTCCATCAGTCTTCTTGGTTTAATTGTTTATTTCATCTCCTTTCAAAATGTCACCCTCAGGCATGCAGAAGAAACGGGTTCGTTGCTGATACATACACCGCATAATTCCTCTCTTAATGATGAAAAGACATAGGAAACGTTTTGAAAGAATCACTTGTAAGGGCTTATAAGGAATCGATAAGATCCACCCCCTTTTTTGAGGTCTCTTTCTAACAGAAAGGAAGGTGAGGGTCAGGGAAGTGTTAATTTCTTCTTCAAGTTACACATACTTCACAGCGCATGAGTCTCAACTGTGTGTCAGCACATCTCCCCAGTCAGACACGATGTTATCGAGTGATGATAGTTAGTATTATTTATTTGTGTGCTCTCAGTTCCCAGCAGAGCACCAGTATACAGCAAAAGCTCAGTGTATGGTTGTGGAATGAATGAATGAATGTTTCCCGGTGCATGAAAGCTGGGGAATGAGGATGGGGAGGGGGGACCTGACTGCCCCCTAGCCTGCTACATGCCTAGGATGCCAAAAGGAAGTTGGCACATAAGAGAAGCACATGCATGCAGAAATAAATCCATGCACTTCAGATGCATATATCCAGTGACCTACTTGACACATTCATACAAGCAATTCACAGATACCTCAACTTAGCATTTCCAAAACTGAATTCTGGCTGCACAGCCCTCCACCCCCATCCTTCCCATGCCTCAGTCTTCCTCATGTCTCTGAATAGCACTACCATTCACCTACTTGCTCAAAGCAAAGAACTGGAAACCATCCTGAGAGACAAATTTTGCATGGTGGCTGGATGGCCCTCAGGCAGCATCTTTCTCCCCTATTCGACTACAACCTGAGATCAGAATGTTCCTCTGGCCAATAAGGCCATCCCCGCGTGGGAACCCCACCTTTGTACTCTATCAGTGGACCAGCTGTTCCCTGTCTGCCCCAACTCCTCTTAGGTAAAGTGGATGGTGGGGCAGAGAGGGGACATGTCCTGGAACGCACACCCACACCGTCTCCAGCCCCGCCTGGCCAGGAGTGAGACTTTGGGAGGCTGCAGGCATTTTGCTGAGCCCCTGCTTATAGGGGCTTATCTCCCGTGTTTACCAGGCTTTCTCCTGCACCTTGTTGTTCATGGTGTTTGGCCCCACCCTCTGGCTTAACACATCCGTGATTCCTTCTCCTTGTTTATTCATTTCCCAAACATTTATCAAGCCCTTCCTATACGCCAAGTACTGTTCTAGGCAATTAGATTTATAAGTGAACAAAACAAAGATCCTTGTCCTTGTAGAGTAGAGGATATAGATAGCAAATGATAGACACAGAAATAGTATATTGCATTGTATCTTAGAAAGTAGTAAGTGCTATGGCAAAATTTAAAAGTAGAGCAAAGAGAATGGGCAGGGTTAGAGGAGTACGGCACCAAGAGGGTGGCGCGCAGTTTCTACCAGCATAGGTAGGGAAGACCTCCTGGAGGACAGATGTGAAGGCTGTGAGCAAGTTAGCCAGGTGGGCGTCTGGGGGAAGCACATCCCAGGCAGCCGAATAGTGACTGCAAAGGCCCCCAGACAAGGCGAGCGTGTGCGGGTGAGGAGTGGCTTGGGGTGAGAGGGGCTGACACAGTGAGCCATGGGGAGCACAGGGAAGGTGAGGTCAGAGAGGTGACAGAAGTGGGACAGTCATTCAAAGCCTTAGAGACCACGTCAAAGGCTTTGACTTTTCTTCTACATAAAACAGAGAAGCCTATTGTGTGATTTCAAGCAAATGAGGGACCCAACCAAACTCAATGGTTGAAAGAATCCCTCTGGCTGCTCCTCTGATCATATGCTGCAGAGTCTCTGGGTTGGGGATGGAGTTGGGGTCAAGGGCAGAAGTAAATGGCCAGCTAGGAGTCTCCTGCAGTCCGGCAGACAAGAAATGATGGTCACTTGGACATAGATGGTGACACGGAAGTGGCGAGAAGTGGTCAGAGTCTGTGAAATGTTGAAGGTGGAAGCAATAGGATCTCCTGATGGACTGTATGTGGGGTGTGAAAAAAAGAAAAGAGTCAAGATGCCTCCAAGCTTTTTGGCTTGAGCAACTGGAAGGATGGATTTGCTATCAGCTGAGATGCGGAAGGCTGCTGGTGGAGCAGGTTTGGAGTTATCAGAGATTCCACCTCCAGAGTGTCTCTTGACTCTTACTGGCTCTCCCCATTACCCACACCCACCCCTGGGGAGCCAATAGCCACCACTGCGCCTCACCTGGACTCTTGAGATGGTCTCCTGCTTTCTACCCTGGTCCTTTCTAATCTGTTCTCAAATGCCTGGTGCTCCTTCGTGCATTAGACAGTCTGCAGCAGATTAGGTCATGTCACTTTCCTGCTTAATGCCTTTCAGTGGTTTCCTTTTTCGTTGGACTTCATTCCCTGAGACTCAAGTCCCTGTGTCCTCTGATGCTCGCTTTCTACTCTGCTCTCATCCATTGCTCTTCACCTCCTTGCTGCAGATACGATGGCCTTCTTTGAATCTCCCAGATATGCCATGTTCTTTGGCATCTTGGGCTGCTGTTCATCTTGACCTCTCCACCTGGAGTGCTCTTCCTCCCACTCTGCCTGGGCATGGCTGGGTCTTTCCCATCCTTTGGGTCTCTGCCTTAATGGTGCCTTCTTGGGGAGGCCCTCCTAATCCACCCGAATAGAGGGACCCCACTCTATTATTCTCTACCACAGCATCTCTTATAGCACCTTCCACAATTGGTAATTGTATGTGTAATTATGTGCTGTTCTAGTGGGTGGCTGCTCTCTGACCAAACTGTAAGCTCAGCGAGGGCAAAAACCAGGTCTTCTTGTTCACCACTATATCCATAGCATGTAGCATAAGGAGTAGTTATGGATGCTCCTAAAGATGTATTGAGTAAATAAATGAATGAATATTAAATATAATGCACTTTATAACTTAAATACAATAAACACAATTACTTTCAGAACAACATCCATACTCCTTAACACAGCCATGGCCTCCCTGGGTGGTCGAGCCATGGAACCCTCCTCCTCCTCTCTCACTCATCCATCCTCCCACTACATCACCCGCTTGCCTCGTGGAGAGAGGCTGTGGTCTTCCTCACCTTGGCCACTGCGCTGGCTGCTTCTTCTGTCTGGAACACTCATACCTCACTTCACCTAGCTTAGCCATTTCCTCCTCTGCAAGGCCTTCTCTGAGCCCCTCTCCTGTGAACCCACAGAATACTTACTGAGTACCTACCCATGTGTTCATTACCTGCTTACCCTCCCCCCTGCCCCAGTAGGTAAGCAACTTGAATACAGGTAGTGGGCCCTGAGTCTTGCTCACTGTGGTATCTCAGGCACAGCATAGTACTTGGCACAAAATAGATGCTAAAAAAAAAAGTCATCAGAAGAATGAACAAGCAAATGAATGAATGATTGCTAACAATATATTTTTAGGGAGAGGGTTGAGAGGGTTTTAGAGTAAATAAATGGGCTACTTTATTATGCAGACAACACTTGAATTTAACATAATCATTTGCATGTTAATAATTATGGTATAAAAGTCTTTTAAAATTTTAGTATTTTTAGGTAGGTTAAACAGTCACACTTAACCTTGGATATGGTTTATACCATCATTTTGCTTTCAAAACCCTTTAACTCAGCTCAGACCAAATTATCACAAAAACCATTGACAGTTTTCCTTTATATAAATATACCACTGGGGAGAGGAAACATTCATTTAAGTTCAGAGAGATCAAGAAACTTGCCCAAGTTCAGAGAGCTAGTTAGTAGCAGACACCCAAACTCAAGTTAGACCCCAAGCCAGTGCTCATTTGATGAGACTAGTATTTTCGAACTTTCTTTGACTCCAGCCCCACAGTCAGAAATACATTTTACATTTCAACTCAACACAAACATACACATACACACACACACACCCTCAAAAAAAGGTTTTATAAAACAATATTAATCATTACTACCATTATTTACTGTGATAAATAAAAAGAAAAACAGAGCAAAGTTAATATCACATATTATTTTATTGATATAAATATAGATTATAAAAACCCAAAATAACACAAGAGAGAAATTTAGACATGATTTTTATTTAGTGAACAGAAATGCTAACCTCTTTATAAATTCATCTTGGGGGATTATCTGAGGACAAGGCAGTATGTACATCTGGTACATTGTTCAACCTGCTTCCTTCCTTTTTAAAATCCAATCAAAGCTGGAACCCTAAAAATCCACACAAATAGGCTGTTGTGCTTTTTGTTTGTTTGCTTGGCTGGTAGAGACAGGGTCTTGCTATGTTGCCCAGGCTGGTCTCAAACTCCTGTCCTCAAGCGATCCTCCTGCCTTGGTCTCCCAAAGTGCTGGGATTACAGGCGTGAGCCACCATGCTCAGCCAAGGTTGTTGTGATTGATAGTAATAGTAACACACTAGCTATGATAGTAGCACTGGAATTTTTTCTTCAATTCTAGTTCACATAATATACATAGTAACTTTTAATCATTCTTCAATATAAGATTTAAATGCAGTCACTTATTCTTTTCTTTGTACACCAAGTTCAGTTCAATTATTAATTCAGAGTTTTGAAAGGAAATAGATCTTTTATTCAAATGTTTTTATTTCAAGCTTCAGATTTTTCTTCTGAAAAGTAATAATTGTGACTTTGAGAGAAAAATGAGATATAACAATATCTCTAACTTGATTTCGTTTAAACTGATTTTATAATGTTCCCTTCTCTGTGTTGCAACACTGTTGGGAACATACAGCAACTATAATTATTACACTGATAGGGAGGATTTTGAGACTTTGGAATGAATGTCATTTCAATGAAATTCTGGTGCCTCTGGGACTATCTGATCCTATAGGGATATGCACCTTTGGTTTTGACTAGGCTATTTTAGAACTTTGTAGAAATAAAAGTTGACATGTAGAAAACTGATAGCAATGCAAATAATTCTTGCATACAGACATGAACATAAATTCTACTCAGTGAAGTTTCAAATAAACAGTTGAACAAGAGGATCCATTTCCCACATGGCTTTTCCATTCACATGTGTGGTGCTTTGCCCAGGATAACTAGACGGCTGGGCTCAGCTGGTACTGACCAGAGAACCTACATGTGGTCTCTTGTGTGGCTTGGGATTTTCCGAGCATGGCAGCTGTGTCCCAGGAGAGAGCATTTGGAAATCAAGTTTTCCAAGAGACCAAAGCAGAAGCTGCAAGGCTAATTTTGACCTAGCCTTAGAATTCACGCATCCTCACTCCCACCACATTTCATTGATAACAATTACAAGATAGTCACTAAAGCCAGCCTGGATTCAAGTGGAGGGGAATTAGACCTCACCTCTTGATGAGAGGAATGTCAAACAATTACAGCGTCTTTTAAAAACGCCCTGTCTTATGGATTCCTTAAATGTGTTGAACATATTAAAATGTATCATAACTTTCTCCCATAATTTAAATTTTAGTTAAGAATGCCCCAAATCAGCTTAATATACACTTTTACTATCAAAATATCATGTCCAAAAATATTTGCCAAATGAGATAGTTTTCAATTCAGAAAGTCTAAATTTTATTTCTGAGTTTATAGTCTTTCCAAAGTTTTGCCCACGGGCATCTCATTTGTTTTCAATAAATCCAATAAAATTTCCTGAAGTGCCGAAGCCTCGTGATGAATAAACCATGGTTGTTGGTAATTTTTTAACAATGTGTAATAACTGCCATATTGTCTAGCTATATTTGTTGTCCACGCTTGTAATTTCCTTACAGTTTTTTTCAGTTTAAATAATATTCAATCAACAATATACTTTTCCAACTAGGAGATTATATGTAGCCCAGTTGTGGGTGAAATAAAATTTAAACAATGCAACAAATTCTCTATAAGAATTGTCTTGTCACTCATATCTGACCCAACTAAAAGTGCTGGCAACTTGCAACATCAGTGCTTTCATCAAGTTGAATCACAGACTCTATACCAGATAGCAATTGCTTTAAAAATGTGCCTCTTTTTGTTCTGCAGAAGTATATAGATTTGATGAGATATTATACTATACTAAAAGGTATTATTACCGATTTGTCATTTTATCTTCAAAAATCATATATACCATTCCATGCATCCTGGAAGAGTAATTCTTGGCAGCTGTGTGACCCATTTTCTTTTCTGCCACTTAATATACTGCTAAATAGACGATTATAAGGCTCTTTAATTAGTAGTTGTTGACAACTTAGAAATTATTATTATTTTTTTTTGAGACAGAGTCTCACTCTTGCCTGGGCTAGAGTGCCGTGGCATCAGCCTAACTCACAGCAACCTCAAATTCCTGGGCTCAAGCAATCCTCCTGCCTCAGCCTCCCGAGTAGCCGGGACTACAGGCATGCGCCACCATGCCCGGATAATTTATTTTCTATATATTTTTAGTTGGCCAATTAATTTCTTTCTATTTTTTTAGTAGAGATGGGGTCTCGCTCTTGCTCAGGCTAGTCTCAAACTCCTGAGCTCAAACGATCCTCCCACTTCGGCCTCCCAGAGTGCTAGGATTACAGGCATGAGCCACCATGCCCAGCCTAAAATCACATTTCAAATGATCTTCACTATAAGGTCCTGCATGTACTTTTTTCCTGTTTAGAATGCAACTCAAATAAAATAAAAAAATTTATTAGAGTCAACATTTTTCTCAATATTGTCAGATTTATACTTCCAGATGCAGCAGTTGAACTTGAACATACTTCTATGTTTTTTACATCATCTGCTTTCTTCTAATAATAAAACAATCCAGTATAAGGAAATATATACTAATTCAATTAAAATGTTACAATAGTCACAAACTGGAAAAAAATGTAGAATGACTTCCTTTCTGAAAATATACTCCGACATTCATAAATGATACTCAGTTGAGAGTCCTGACAATTTGCTGATCAATTGCTATAGTACTTCACAACTAACTGCACATTATGTCAATATACAGCTAAACTGTACAATGTTTACCTCCTGATACAACATTGATCAAATTATGCCTCATATACAAGAAGATTGAATGAGATGTCTAGAGATAGCTCCATAATTTCTGGAGCCAAATGCAAAATGAAAATGTGGGGCTGGCTGGGTGTGGAGGCTCACGCCTGTAATACTGGCACTCTGGGAGGCTGAGGCCAGAGGATCGATTGAGCTCAGGAGTTCGAGACCAGCATGAGCAAGAGCAAGACCCTGTCTCTACT
>VBSM01002616.1:46004157-46016198 GCA_008086735.1 Cheirogaleus medius
GTGAGCCACCGCGCCTGGCCCATTTCTTTTTTTCTTTCTGGTCATGACCCACAAAGCATGTTTAGGGACTCGTGTCTCTGTAAACACCTGTCCTTATAAGGTGGGAAGAGTTGGGAAAGGCAGCCTTGTACGGCAGCAAGAATATGCCCAGGAGATTGAAACCTTGGCTGTCTTCTCCAGTGTTCCATATCTTGGGCACATCCTTTCATTTCCCTGGGCCTCTGCTTCCTTATTGTTAAATTCCTCATGTTACGATATTTGCTTCCTTATTGTTAATTATTAATAAAGGGTTTAGCTGGGTGACCTCTAACAATCCTTCCAGCTCTGTTTCTGTAAGAAGGAAATAACACAAATAGGTGATTGGCAAAAGGCGTTTGGCCTCTTGACTGTTTAACCTCCATTTTTAATGGACTCATTGTAATCAATGTATTTTGATAAATCAAAGCCGTATCTGAGCTGTTTGTTCTGATGCTGTCGTAGCATAGAAGCCAAAAGAAATTAGGTGTGAGTAATTTGGATGTGTGAAGGCCAAAAGGGCCCTCATATCCTTAAGGCCTAGCAGCAGATGGGTTAATTCTATAATGCCAGATTTTAAAATAACAATAATTAATACCTGAGACAGGTCCTTTTATCTGAGGTGCTCAAAAGGCTTTGAGGTCATTAACCCACTAATTCGCCCGCCTCAAGCCATCAGGAGGTCAGGAGGAATCTCTGGAGAGGACAAGCACGCCAGAAACTGAAACATCACAGCAATGAGGAATAAACTGACTCACTAGCAGGAAGGGGGTGGGGGTCACTAAAATAGTTCTCTTGGAAGAATTAAATGGAAAATCCTCCTGTTGTTCTACCGACAGCACTTTAACCACTCACTAGGCTCTTGGAGTGGATTCTCATGGATGTTACATTTCATCATCTGGAAAATCTCTTTACCCCTCACGTAAACTGTAGCCTCTACAGCTTCAGAAAGAGTAGTGTCACGCCCAAAGCAAGTGAAGGCGGGCACTCTCAGCCCTAGAATTTTCTTCTCTCAGAGGACAAAATGTCTTGTTAAAGTTAAGGAGTCTCTAAAGATAGAACACCACTGCAGAATGATTTTGTCAAGAGTTTAAGTTTCTGACTTATTTGCAGGTGGTTTCTATTAAAGTACGTCTGTTGAAAAACCACACTGCTGAAAAGTACCTTCTGAAAGGTCTGGAATTTTATCATTAGAATCATTCAGTGAATCAAACTGTCCATCATCTAAGAGGTGCTCCACAAGAGTTCGGATTCGACGGGGGCATAAAGTGTGGATTTTATAGTTAAGCAGCTTTAAATCTAATCAAGGAAATGAGATTAATGAATAAAATAAATTGTGGCATTTCTTATTATTCATTTATTTCTATTTCTTAATACTTAATATATTAATTAATTAGGCAGAAAATAGGATTTCTGTCATTTTGAACAGAACGGACCCTAAGCCTTGTAGGGTCCGTGGCGGAAGGTGATCGAGAGGGTTTGGATGACCAGGGCGGCAGGAGGGTCACAGAGGAGAGGAGATGAACCAGATCCTAGAGGGAAGAAAACTGTTTGGTCAAAAACACTTTTGAATAAAGCAAACAGCAGTTGGGACAAGGACAACGTCGAAGAGAAGGTGAGCAGATGGGAGCTTGTTTCTTTGCGAGGCAGTGGGGAAACCACCCCGGCCAAACCGTAGGGCCTGGAGACCTGAAAGAAATACAGGTGGACGGGAAAGACAGAGCCAGGTCACGGTGTGCAATGAAACCAGCCTGAACGGGCACTGGCTGGGGGTCTTCGGAAGTCCTCTGTCAAAATGCGAACATTCAGGAGAAGAATCAAGGAGCGAATGGGGCAGGAGGGGCATTGGGTATAGGCTGGACACTGTGCTGTGTGCTTTGCTACTTGTCACCAGAGGAGGAAAGGAATATATTACTCCCGTACCAGCTGGTGACCTGCAATTGACAGTTCTTTTGTCTCAGGACCTAGGAATGCCCTGAGGAATGAGACCCAGAGCAAGTGAGTTCTCTTGGGGGTGAGGAGGGATAGGACAGAGAGAAATTATAGCCAAAGCCTTAGGAAATGCCAGGAATGGCTGGTCCAAGCAGGGGCCCACCCGTGATGGGCAGCCAAGGCCTGAGGAAGGATTTTCAAAAGAAAGGAGAAGAGATTAGTAGAGAAGACAAATTTCCCCTAATTCACAATGTTGCCTACCACTGGCCATTTTAACGCCAATGGTAGGCAAAATCACCCTTCCTTATGGCCCAGTGAAACTCTTATTACCTGCACTTTGTTGAGCAGCTGCTTGCTTGAATCTTACAATTAAAATCAAGATGTGGGGAAATCTCTGCAGATGGATTTTTTTAAGGAGTAAGTCAGAAGAAAGATGAAGTGTCCTTGTGTAAGGCCAACTGCGGGCCTCCTGTAGCTTCCTGAACACAGTGGGATATGTGGGGAGGAAGCAGTCTTTCCTAAATTCACACCCCCTTTGGGACCTCGCTGAGGCCAAGGTGCCTCTGGTCAGCAACAGAATGAAAAATCATTGCTCTTACCAAAGAAATCTCCGTAGGAAAGTTGCTGTGAAACTGGAATAGGTGTGTCTTTCGGTCCTTCCGGTTCTTTTTATAGGCACTGCAGGGACCTGAGTGAGGGCCTGCAGTTCTTCCGCCCATTCAGGGAGAGATTAAAGAAGCTGAGGTCGTCTCCTCCTTACTCATTGGCAGTCACAACCCGGCCAGCGCCACAGCCTCAGCTTCCAGAGTGGACACGCAGAAGGTAAGTGGAAGCGAGGGGCCATGCCCTCGGCTGTAAACCGGGATGGCTCCACCATCTCTGGCTTGGGAATATTTGAAGGGAAATGGCATGAGGGGAATTCAATCGCAAGTTATTTTTTCCAAATGAATATGGGTTTTTTTGTTTTCTAGACCACCTCAGTCAAGACATGGACTTTGGTGCTCAAAGTTATGTACAAAAAGTTATTTAAAGAAAAAGGACCATTTTGTATAATTCTTTGATGAACAAATAGTAGGTGTTTAATTATAACCTGTTGCATTGGATTGACTTGAATTGAATCGAACAGTCGTTTAAATTTAAACAGTCGTTTAAATCACTGAGAAAAATCATCTGCCTGTCTCCTTCAAGCAGTGCCTCAGTGTCTAGAATAATCCAATGATCCGTTAATATTGGCAACCCTCGTTCTAGTGCTTGATATAACCGGAATCCCATCAATCATGCAAACATTGTCACATACTCCACTTTATGAAGAATATTTTGTATTCACTTTTTAAAAGCCTTGGACACTGTGATACAAAAATGCATGAATTATCTGCAACCCCCAAATGAAGTCTGTTCTGCTTTTCCCAGCAGAAGGATGGAGCTAATATACTTTTGAGGGTTTTAGGTTGACTTTTTCATTTCCTTTACTGACATCCTATATACAGCAGTCATAAATTTGAGGGTAATATATGTGACGGCATTTCCCATCCCCTTAGTCCATGTTTGTATATACTTCTGATTTTCCCCCTAGGGAAGCTTAGCATTTAGATAAGTATCAAACGTTGAATAAAATGCAACTCGGACTCTCTCCAGTATCCTAGTGACAGTTTTGGTAAAGCCGTTTCTGTCGTATGCTCAGGTGTCTTCATTTCAGAACGAGAGACATCATGGTGCCCTGGATAAGACTACCTGACAGGCACTCTTGTGCGTGGATGTAAAGTCATGAGTTTGTCTCATCTTTTTTCCGCAGGGGGTCAGAAGATAATTCTTGTGAGGTCCACCTATAAGTCACCATGTATGAGGACTGTGTCAAGTCCACAGAAGACTATTTTCTCTTCTGTGACGAGGGGCCCTGGGGCATCGTTCTGGAGTCCCTGGCAATACTTGGCATAGTGGTTACAATAATGCTACTCTTGGCGTTTCTCTTCCTCATGCGAAAGGTGCAAGACTGCAGCCAGTGGAATGTCCTCCCCACCCAGTTCCTCTTTCTCCTCAGTGTGCTGGGGCTCTTTGGACTTGCTTTTGCCTTCATCATCCCACTCAATGAACAAACCGCCCCCGTGCGCTACTTTCTCTTTGGGGTTCTCTTTGCGCTCTGCTTCTCATGCCTCTTGGCTCATGCCTCTAACCTGGTGAAGCTGGTCCGGGGTCGAGTCCCCTTCTGTTGGACGACGATTCTGTTCATTGCTATCGGCTGCAGTCTGTTGCAGATAATTATTGCCATTGAGTACGTGACCCTCATCATGACCAGGGGTATGAGGTTTGTGAACATGACACCCTGCCAGCTCAATGTGGACTTTGTCGTACTCCTGGTCTATGTCCTCTTGCTGATGGCCCTCACATTCTTCGTCTCCAAAGCCACCTTCTGTGGCCCATGTGAGAACTGGAAGCAGCATGGAAGACTCATCTTCGTCACTGTGCTCTTCTCCGTCATCATCTGGGTGGTGTGGATCTCCATGCTGCTGAGAGGCAACCCACAGCTCCAGTGCCAGCCCCTGTGCCAGCCCCCGTGCCAGCCCCAGTGGGATGACCTGGTCATCTGCATTGCCCTGGTCACCAACGCATGGGTTTTCCTGCTGCTGTACATCATTCCTGAGCTCTGCATTCTCTACAGATCGTGTAGGCAGGACTGCCCTCTGCCAGGCAACGCCTGCCCCGTCCAAACCTACCAACGCACCTTCTGCGTGGAGAACCAGGAGCCCTCAAGAGGTACTTTCCTGGGAGATTCAGGAAGCAAGGAATTCTGGGGTGGGGCAGGGGGAGAAACAGAGAAGTAGGGCAACTGGATGAACCAAAAGAGAACAAAAAGGGAATCATCAAATTTTTGGTGGGTGGCTTCATAGTTCAGGCATGGAGATGAAGACTCCCAGAAGCAAGGTTAAATTTTCATGAAAAATCATTTTTTCCAAAACATAGAGCTTTATGGGGAGAGATCAAGGCAGAAATGAACCAAAGGCCCTAAATAAAGAGGGTGTGACTCTGAGTGCTCATGCTGGGTAAAGAAAGGCATCCATATCCTTCAAAAAGTAGAGAAATAAAAAATAAAATTAAAAGAAAGGCATCCACTATAAAATGAGTTAACCAGCCCCACATTAGGCTTAGACCATGCAATTGCATGGCATCTAATGCTAAGTCCAGATGTGTTGGCCATTAAGTACAAAAGTCAATCCTGGCAACACTGATTGACATTTTTAAAATTTAAGTCTCAAAGCTAATTTGCCCAAACATAATCTTAAGACTCACCACCTCATTAAAGTCATAAAGCCTAACAGCTTCTGCATTTCTACTTTTTAAACCATTCACTGTTTAAAATCCTTCAAGGTTTACAAAAAGCAACAGGAAGGGCCATTACATCAGAATTCTGAGTAAGGACTCAGATGTGTGATCATGAGCAGAAATAAAGTGACTTGCTTATGTGACATTTTCATAATAATTTCTGGGTCATATTTTTATCCAAGCCACCTGACTATACTTTGTTAAGAAATGAAATATATTATTAATGACCACAAGGATGCTTGGACCCCAACAACCTGGGAGAAATAGGACTAATTTCAGTTATCTGGAAATATGTCAAAATTCATTCATTCCTTTTCTGAAACATCTGGCCTGTTATTCATGACCCAATATCATAGTTTTACATCAATTTTTGTGTCTTAATAGGCATCTGATTTCTCACATCTTATTTCTAATCTGTAATGATTATGTTATTTTATATACTGCATAGCATACATAATGTTCACCAAGCTCAAAAAAATTAATATAAGCTTTTCTTTTAAGTACATACACTTTTTTGAGCTGTAATCTATGGCTAATTACACATTCAAATTAAACTCTGTTCAGATAAATACATCCATTAATTCTTTTCAGTTCAGTTGACCAAGAGTTGGAAATTGACATTATACATCCTTCCTATAAAAGTTTTTAATTGCTTGTTGATGATGCGTAATCATATCTTTGAGGTTTGTGGCAGAATTGCAGAGTCAATCTTTCTTGAAAATACTTCTCATAGTTTTTACCCAAAGATAAGATAAAACTTTTTGTGTTTTTGTTGTTATTGTATGTTTCCAGGAAACAAAACTCAGAAAGAAAGAAGTTCTTAGAGTTTCGCAATAGCCCAAAATGCACAGGGACTTGTAAGGTCAATATTCCATATCCCAAAAATATTAGGCAAGTGTTTCAAGTGTTCTAAGGAGTTGTCTTACTTAAAGGGCAAAGGCTTGCAAAACTACAGGGCTTGCTGATTTGGCTAACACTACCCTGTTACTCAAGCAGGGTTAGAAAATCCATTTCTGAGCAGGAAGTGTTCTGCCAGTGATAGTCATTGCCAACGTAGTTTGATATCTTGTGGGGGAAAAAATCAATAATGCAGTAAAAAACATATAGATTGTGCTCCAAGATTGGGCAGAATAACCAGAAACTTAAGCTCAAAGAAAATAATCAGAATTTAGGTCACCTGGAAAAAGTACAAATACTGAAATTTAGAAGAATGATTAAAACTCAACAAAAAGTATAGAATTCCACGAGCTAGGAAAAACATACAAATAGATACAAAATAAAGAACAGCCAGGCAAGTATAATAACAATAACCTGAAAAATACTAAGTGTTGTAGTAGGTCATGACCCAACAGTAGGGAAGCGGCTTCCCACTGTCTTTGTTTTTGTTTGCTCAAGAAACAATCGTGGTACTGTATAAACAGATGTGTGGTCAGCAAGAACAACCGTGCTGTTGACCTCAGCATCGGTCAGTCTCCGGCAAGAACACCCATTCCGGGTCTGGTCCACTAATGAGACGTGTGGGAAGCTTGGGGAAGGCTCCGCATAGAACCACAATGATGAGTAAAGGATTATAACATTAGTCCCTTGTGGAAAGGTTAAGGCAACGAGACTGCAATGGTTGTTCTTAAACTTTATGTGCCTTTCTCAGAGATCATCCAAGCTCTCTCTTGAAATTCTGTACCAAGACACAACATTTTGTCTGAGTCCCTAAGGCATGCATTTGTCGTGTGACTCTCCTGACTAATGCTGCTTGTAGCTGTGACTCCAGTCGCGTAATTATTTGATTTACCGCTGGGTTAGGAGACCAGAATTATTCATCTGAAAGGAAAGTAAGACAAGGGGTATTAGCAGAGAA
This sequence comes from Cheirogaleus medius, assembly GCA_008086735.1. NCBI lineage: Eukaryota > Metazoa > Chordata > Mammalia > Primates > Cheirogaleidae > Cheirogaleus > Cheirogaleus medius. The sequence goes on from VBSM01002616.1 coordinate 46,011,278, forward strand.
TTTCACGAGTGTGAAGCCCTCTCTCGAAGAGGCTGTTGTGTTGTTTTCTATCTTCAGCTAAGGACAATTTGACTGGAAATGGACTCCAACGGAGGCATGAGGGGTTTCGATTAAGTCTGAAAATAAGAGTTGGTAAACACTGAAACAGATCAGCAAACGGGATTAAGGACTCAATTTCCCTGGGAGTCTTTCAAAAGAAGATTAGGCTTTATTCCTCTGAAGTGGCTTAGGGAGTTAATTCTAAGATATAAAAACATCTGGATAGAGAATGAAAATGCAATCAGGCATGTTACCACAGGCCACCAAACAAACAGGTGTAAATATTCTTTGCCCCATGTTATGAATGTGTTCCTGAAAAGCTGTATATTGATTGAACTTTTAAAAAATCAGTTGCTCTTAACTAGAATCTTAAGCCAAAAATATAGACATATGTTTTCACAGCATTTGATTAAAGTTTTACATGCTCAACATATTGTTAGGCACAGGAACCTGTAATATAAAGGTACACAAGATTAGGGTAAAGAACCTGTGCATGAATAAATGAAGCAATTAAAATGCAAAATAGAAATAAAAAAGCAATTCTGAAGTTATGTTGATGTTTAATTACTTCATTTACATGCACCTGGGATTATGTTACTTTTTAACATATCCTTCATTAATTGGATTAGTTGATGGATATACTACTTGTTTTATATTTAGAGTTGGTGAATTTTAGAATATTTCTGTTCCTGAGAAAACTATCACTAACCTCCAAAATAAATAAATAATTAGATTAAAATCAGTTGCTCTTTTAACTGCGAATTTTAAATGTGATATAACTTGCAGAGATCTTAAATGTAATATAGTGTAATGTCAGCTGTGAATTTTTTTATAAGGGGAAAGTTCTTCTAATTATTGCCCGCTTTTATCTGTTTTAGACAAATTAGAATAGTGTTATATCAAGTTTGCTGAAAGTAAGACTCGTCTATATTTGAAAGTGTCACATTACTGTGGGCATTTTTCCATCCAGTGTTTGAATGTGTACAGACAAACCTAGTATGATTCTTTTGGAAAGCAAAAGGACACAAAGATAATCAATGAGTCTCTATACTGTAAAAATGGGTCAATGAGTGTAAAATGAGGTGAACCAAGAGAAAACCGTTCCTGCAAACGTAAGCCCTTCCAGTCGTTCTCCCTAGCAAATATCAGCTTTTGCTGTCGATTCTCAATAGTTTTTTTCTCCAAGGCACACCCACCTTACCAGGGGAAACCCAATCTGAATGGTCCCAGTCGGTGTAATTTTTGTTTGTGCTTCCATAGGAAGCTCTCTTTTTGTCACCCTCGAGAGCTACAGGTCACAGAGAGAACTAGCATAAAACAGGGAAGAAGACAGTGGGTCATGAGCAGGATTTGTTTGGTCTGAGGACAGATAAGGTGACAATGATGACATTCACAGAGATTCAGGGAGCTGGAGCTAACGGGGCAGCAGGAGGTAGTGGAGAGGGTGCAGAATCGGCCTCGCAGCCCTGACCCGACACTCCGCTTCTCACCAACTTTGAGACCAAGCCAACGTCCTCAACCTGCAGGAGCCTCGGACTCCTTCTGTTTAAATAATGTTCATGCCTCCTCTGTGTATGAAATGGAAGGTATTACTCAACCCGGATTTCCAACCGTGAGGTGGTTGCAGGTTTAATGTAGAAAAACACACAGCCTTTTGGTAAATTCATAGACAATAACTAGAGCTGCAAGAACGAGGCTTTTCTAACTTATGATCTGGTCTGATGAGAATGTTGGATGTAAGTTGGTTACCCAGGGACTGAGCGTGGAGGAGCCTTGTTATGCCACAAGGAACAAAGTTAAGGATTCAGTTCTCTCTGCCATGGAGGAAGGGAAAGCATTTCATCTATCACAGCACCCACCCTAAAAAAATGCCACTAGGAGGAGGATGTCCGAGCATCAGTTACAACTACACCACTAGCACCAGTGATATAATAATAATATAATAATAATAATAATATACGAAGGACTGCACAGTGTTTTCTATATATCATGCCCTGTTCCAAGGGCTTTATATGTATTTTATATAATCTTCAAAACAACCCTATGAAATAGATTTACTATTATGACTGTCATTATACCTCTTTCATTTCCATCAGGAAGGAAAGGCAACAACAGGTTAAGGAGCTTAGCCCTGGGTAACAGACGTGGGAGATCCAAGCAGTCTTCTCCAGGGTCCTCCACTCAACACTACAGCCTCTGAGTGTGAACAGTAGTGACGCAGTTATGCCTGTGATCGGCACAAGACAGATATATTAAATATATCCAGCAAGTACCTGGCCTCAGAGATAGACACAGTTCCTGCCTTCTCTACAGAGCTTACAGTCTGTTCAGGAGACAGACATCAAACTGTGTGTGATTATTCTACAACAGCATATAATTGTCTCAAGTGACCTTTTTTATTATGTCCAGTTTTAAAAATTGAATTCAAGCTTGTAGAAAATCAAGAATAAAGGGGTGGGGGGAGGGGGCATGGGCAATATACATAACCATAATATTTGTACCCCCATAATATGCTGAAAAAAAAAAAAAGACTAAAGGGGCTGCTGAAAATAGGGATATGCCTAAGGTCACACAGGTGACACTGCGAGAGCAAGGCGTCTGACCCAACGTTGGCGTGGTTCTAACACCAGTGTGCTCCTGAACGCCCACAGGCTCTCCGCGTAAAACCTTCCTCATACACTTTACACTCTTTTAAATCATCCATCTTTTCAATAACACCCTCAACTGAGAATTCCTTTTCAAGAGTCAGGAGCCTCTGTGCAAGCCATTGAGTCTTCCTAGCATCCTCGTGTGCCGTCTCCACGTGACGCTCGGACACTAACCCAGCCCTCCCCTCGTTTGGCTTTCAGCCCGAGACAGTGATGGAGCTGAGGAGGATGTAGCATTAACTTCCTGTGGTACTCCCATTCAGCCGCAGGTAAATGTGCTCGTCTGCGTTCACCTAGGAGGGACATTGCCAGCGCTCCTTCCTTAGCGGAGCCTCAGGATTCACTTGCAGTGGCTTTACTGATGCAAGAGAGGAAAGGCAGGGCAGGATCGTCCCGACAGGCACCCAGATTTAAGCCAGGCCAGGCGGTGCGACAGAGCCAGGGCACGCCTTTGGCCTCCACCCAGACCCCTCCCAGTCTTCGCCACATCAGCAATCTAGCATTCTGCTGCAGGTGCGTGGCCCTGGAAAGACGAGGCAGCCTGAAGGGTTTATGTGAAGGTGAAGAGGAACAGGCTCACCGCGTTTTGCCTTGGGGACAACTGTAAATGTGCCTGAGCTCGAGGTCTGTTTTTAGTGGCCGTTGTCCGAATCCGTCGCCTGAGCCCCACTGCCTGCCTCTCTCTGATTCACTGTCTAGCTCCAGCAGCCCAGGCCACCCCGAGAACTGGTCTAGATCTGTCACCATCATCTGGATGCCAGATGGATGAACCAATTGTAATCATTTCAGGCAAAAATAGAGGGAGCACTGCTGAATAGTTGGGGGGTAACGCACATTTGTGCTGTGATGGCTTGAAGACGTACACATCCGGACAACCAAAAATGCCACATTGGAACACAATTCCTGTATTATAGGGATCAAAAGTGACTAAAATTCCAGAGTGAAAGCCACGCTCACACCATTTGTTCAATGAACTTTACCAGGCAAATAACTGAGCTAATCCCTCTGGTCTGTTATCTGAGAATTGGCTTTTCCTAGAATGACAGACACATGGGCAGGACATAGCTATATCATTTGCTTTAATCAATGCTCAGGAGGGCATTTACACAATTAGAATATCTTTATTATCCCCTCTGAGAGTTTCTTGGATTAGTTTCAATTTCCAGCGATCAGCTACTCAAGAACCTTGCAAAAAGATCCCTGTTCATGGCTAAGAGAGAAGCCTGATATAAGTAAGCTCAGCATTTTTTTCTTCTTCTTTTTTTTTTATTAACAAAGAATTAAATAGTGGTGAGACAATACTTCAAACATAGTTCTGCACGGTGTCATCCCCTATGTTGGCTCAGAAAGTTGACGATGGCATTTCTTTCTTTCCAGATGGTTGATCCCACACAAGAGTGTTCCATCCCACGGGCTAAACTAAGCCCCCAGCAAGATGCAGGCGTATAAAGTCCACAGGAAACATGAGGAGTGAAAACCCAGAAGACCATCCTGGGTAACGTAGCCCTGATGGGCCACTGGGACACCCACCGAGTCCCACTGCTGATGAAGCATCGGCCCCTTCCTTCTGTTTCCTCACCCTTTCATCCACCTGGACTCTCCATCAGAAGACGCCCTTCCAAGCATAATTATAATCTTGCTGCTCCCTTGCCTTGACTGTGTGTCTCTTTCTTCATTCGTGTACCTGGAAAATTCCCTTTCTTAGCAATACTGAAAAGAATCAGTGCCTCTTGCTCATAGGACCGAAAGAGCCTGGTCTGAAGAAATTAGGGGCATCCCAATGTGACAAAGTATAGAGGTCAGTAGCAACTTACCACAGGATTACTCTTCTAGCCATTCTTTTAAATTATGCTAAAAAACACATAACATAAAATTTATCATCTTAAAATGCTTACGTTTATAGTTCCATAGTGTTAACTATGTTCATATTGTACAAAAGATCTCTTAGAACTTTCTCATCTTGCAAAACTGAAATTCTAAACCTATTGAACAACGACTCCCCGCAGCCCATGGCGACCACCGTTCTACTTTCTGTTTCTGTGAGTTTGAGTACTTTAGATCTCATATAATAGAATCATGCAGTATTTGTCTTTTTGTGACTAGCTTATTTCACTTAGCATAATGTCCACAAGCTCAAGGTCTGCCCATATTGTAGCATGAGACAAGATTTTCTTCTTTTCTAATGCTGAGTAATATTCCATTGAATGTATATACCACATTTTCTTTATTTTTTT
>VBSM01002616.1:46016298-46048242 GCA_008086735.1 Cheirogaleus medius
TTTCAATTCTTTTGGATATATACCTGGCAGTGAGATTGATGGGTCATATGGTAATTCTATTTTTAATTTTTTTAGGAATTCCATACTGTTTTCTATAGTGGCTACACCATTTTACATTCCACCAACAGTGCACAAAGAGTTCCAATTTCTCTATAATCTCACCAACACTTGTTATTTCCTGTGTTTTTTTATTTCTTTTTAGTGGCAATCCTAGTGAGTATAAAGTATCTAGTCATTTTTTATAAAGGAACTCAAAATATGATTGGCCTAAAATTTTCTATAAAAGTTATAGAAGAATCGTCAGGATCACAACTGGGTGATTTAAATAACATGGATGTTTCCATGCACTTGCAAGTTGGCCGGCTTCCTTCTATGATGTTACCATCCCGTGACAGCTAATATGGCAGAAGACATGGCTGAGGGCAGTGACCTGCTTTGCTGAACCCATAAAAGCAAAGGAAGAGCCACCCTGGTTGATGCTCATAAATGATTTTAAGTGGTGAACATAAAAAGCATAGTCTGCCTGTCTTGATGTTTCTAATAAGCTGCTGTCTCTGCACTAATTGTCTTGTCTTTGTTCCCCGTGCAGCCACACATTCTTCTCACTGGTTTCACTTGTCCTTAATACTCATTTGTTGTATATAACAGGTATAACAGGACCAGAGTCAGAGGTGTGCCTCCAGAAGTGTCCTTAGGGCCTGATTCAGCCCTCCTACCTTGCAGATGAGAGAACAGAAGCTTGAAGAAATTGAATGACTTACCCAAAGCCACGCAGTAGTTAGTAATTAACCAGGTTTTCTGACTCCTAGGCCAGTCTTCTTCCCCCTCTAAGAGGCTTTTCCATACCTATATTTCTGTACTAGCATGTAAGGTGTATTCCCTATTGAGAACAAATGAGTTATTTCAGACCAACGAGTGCTGAGTACCTGCTAGGTGAAAGCACTTTGAGAATAACTAAGGCTATATACATGTCAGAGAGCCTTTTCAATGGACAATGTACAGCATAGATTATTCAATAGCAACAAATATGTCCTGAGCATCTGCAAGGTACCAGGAAACATTCTAGAACTCAGCCCTAGACAAGGCAGACAACACTGCTTTGGCAGAAAATTAATTTTGGGGGTGGAGATAATGTTCCGGCAAGTGTAACAGCTCTTCTCTGCAAGTGTTAATAGCTCTTGGCCCGGGAAATAACCGAGCGGCACACGGAGAGTAGGAGAACAGTCTTTATTCCACCAGCTCACTCAGCCAACTTCTGATCTTCTGACTTCCCCTTCCGGGGTCTCCTCCAGTTTTATACCCTTAGTAGAACTCAAAAAGCATCCAATCAGCAACAAGCTTTAACATCCAATCAGCAACAGTGGGATTCACCCAATCAGGATCATGCGAGCGGTGTGGCTGGAGGAGGGGAGCAGGTGGCCAAGCACCGGTCTGGACCGGAGGAGGCCCACCCCAGCAGTGTGCACCCGCACACCTGCCCGCTGCGGCCTCCAGCCGGCCTGGCACAGCACCAGCCCACGGGGATGCGGAGTGGCAGGGAGGCGGCGAGCTACCCCGTCCCAGCGCCCGACAGGTTTCCCCATCAATAACACAGTGCAGACAATTTTGGGAACCCAGTTCCCTTGTTTTACAGATAAGAAAGAGACACTTGCCCAGTATAACGTGGCTTATTAGTGGCAGAACCAAGACGGGAATCCAGGTTCCCAACCCTAGTTCAAGTGCTCGTCCTCTACACAATGTTCCAGCATTTTCGTATACTTTTCTGCTACACTAAAATTAGCTGCTCTATTTAAAAATCTGTACCCCAAGCAATGTATCAGCACAACCCAGGACCTAGGTAAATGACCAAAATATTTTACCTTCTTCCCTTATTGGCAATGAAAAATTGAAAAAAAAAACGTTTAAGCATGAAGCAAGACTCTGGCGTACACATTAGGTGGCATCCCCACAAAGGCTCTAATTTGAGAGATAGAAACAAGCCATGTGACCTTGCATTCCCTCTGCAAGAAAACCATTATCACTGATCCTCCTGATTGTTATCCCAATAATGATGACAATGATATACCTTCGACATAATTTTGTTTCATTTTATTTTGCAGGCAGGAGATGTTTCCGTAGGGTTGGCTAATACATTTTTTAGAACCCATTGAGGGCCAGGCCTGGTGGCTCACACCTGTAATCCTAGCACCCTGGGAAGCTGATGCAGGAAGGATTACTTGAGCTCAGGAGTTCGAAACCAGCCTGAGCAAGAGCCAGACCCTGTCTCTACTAAAAATAGAAAAAATTAGCCAGGTATGGTGGCACATGCCTGTAGTCCCAGCTACTCGGGAGGCTGAGGCAGGAGGATCACTTGAGCCCAGGAGTTTGAGGTTGCTGTGAGCTAGGCTGACACCACAGCACTCACCTGGGCAACAGAGTGAGACTCTGTCTCAAAAACAAAACAAAAAAAAATAAAACCCACTAAAGCCATATACAATGGCCTAATATTGTCTCCCAAAATGTTTTTTCTAAAATTGGTGAAGGTAAAATTGAATTTGTTTGTACCAAATTACCTCTGAAATTTACACCACAATTTTACTGAATTTTAGACTATGTTTGAGTTAGATTTGGGGTGTTACATACAGGTTGTAAGTGTCCCAGTCAGGCTGTTCCAGAAATGAAGTTTTATTTTAAGGTTACATATGACGGGGAGACTCAGGGAACGCAGTACAGCCATTCAGCAGGCCTGCTGGAGGTTAAACACTGTCAGAAGGAGCTTGCTGTCCCCTGCCCCACCCCACAACTGCTCTCAGCCACTTTGACACTTTCCCCATTGTTTCTGCTTCTTTTTGTGGGTATTTTCACTTATCCACCGGCTAACCAACTGATTGGCTCCCCAAGTGTCATCATTCAGATTCTAGAAGGGGCTCTGATTGGTCCAGCTGATCATCATTGTCCCTGATTGGGAGATCGTTTGCATTAGCCCGCCTCTTAGGTTAAATCAGCCTGTGGATTGGCTGCCCTTGGGTCCGGTACCCACCACTAGTCTATTCAGCACAGCTGGCTTGGTCATGTGGTACAGACCTGATCACATCAATCTGCTGCCTCTGCAGGAAGCTGTGGGCAGGAAAATGTCCTCTGGGCAGCAGGGGAAAGCATAGCATGCACCATGAGTGACCATTACCTCAGAGATTAACCAGAAAAATATAATTTTATTAAATTATAGAACACTTTTATGAAAATACAATTTAATTTATTTAGAGTTTATGCAGCAATTCACACAAAGCTAAAAACCTTAAGAATCCTTTAAGGAGAGATCCATGAGGAACCTGCTTTAAAAACTGGATTTTTAAAAAAGATTTGGAAAATGATAAAATTTTTAAAAGAGTAAAAAATATACATTTAAAAAACAGATAAAATTACTTATGATTAGCATATTGTACACAATTCAACAGTATTATTTGAAGATCTAAACTCATTTACTTATCTGTAATGGGTTACATAATTTGAAAAGTACATATTGTCTTAAATATCTTAGGTAGTATACTTCTGATTTTATTTATTTTATCCAAAAGAAAAGGAATCAATGAAAAACTTTATTTTAAAATACCTGCCTAGGCCGGGCGTGGTGGCTCACGCCTGTAATCCTAGCTCTCTGGGAGGCTGAGGCGGGCGGATCGCTCAAGGTCAGGAGTTTGAAACCAGCCTGAGCAAGAGCGAGACCCTGTCTCTACTAAATAGAAAGAAATTAATTGGCCAACTAAAAATATATAGAAAAAATTAGCCAGGCATGGTGGCACATGGCTGTAGGCCCAGCTACTCGGGAGGCTGAGGCAAAAAGATCGCATGAGCCCAGGAGTTGAGGTTGCTGTGAGCTAGGCTGACGCCACGGCACTCTAGCCCGGGCAACACAGTGAGACTTTGTCTCAAAAAAAATAAAATAAAATACCTGCCTAGTGTAACGTGACCGGTTAGCTCAGCTGGTTAGAGCATGGTGCTAACAAAATACCTGCCCGGGTAGTCAGTTTATCCTTCATCCTGATGACATTTTCCTGATTCAAAGAACATCAAAGATCTGTTTCCCTCCACATTAAATTTCATGATCTTCCCATAAACTTCAAGGGCCTTCTACTTAGGCTTTATTTCAGCCTATGGTCAGGTCAAGCTAAAGTTTTCTCCTTCTATCTATTACATTATCCTATCTTCTTTATTCTTAAAAACAAACAAACAAAAAACCTCTCCCTTTTCCCAGTGTGTAGTATCTATTTTATATTGGCCAGATTCATGCCTTCTTGTCTTTCGTGTTTTTCTTTAATGAAAAGGCAATTCAAAATCTGCCTTTTCCTGGAAACTTCTGTGATGACGTAAGGAGACAGGCTGTCACACACCAAGCCCAGCCTAAGTCACGGCAGAACCAGGTAAACAAGATACTTCTGTGGCTCTGGTATCCCCCTCAGAGTAAGCATAATCATCTCTTTTGAAAGAACACAGTTAATAAGAACTAAACTAGAGAGCTCTTTTTGCTTCCTTGGTGCAAAAGCCTCTTCATTTTGCACTCAGGGGAGTTACTTCTCCATTAACATGCAACAGCAGTGAGCACGAAGACCTGGACTTAGTAAAACACACCTGACATCTGAATAAAGGCAGACTTTTTCCTGGAGCTGTTAAAAATGTCTGAATGACTCAGGCCATTAAAGGACCATATTTACCACTCTTCAACAATAGGTTATTTAGAATTAAGTTGGGTTTTAACATGTATCAGAATTCATTTCCTTAAAGGACTTCCAAGTGGCCACCTCAGGAGGCACAAAGATGCTGCCATGGCCTAAAACATTATTCGAATACCTTTTGTGGAGCTGCCTTCAGGAATGTCTCGAAGATTTTTCTAAGGACAGGAGAACTATCAGAACTTGAACAATATTTAGTATCTAGTTAAATCAAGCCTGGGTTTGGCAAACGATATGGTTCTTAAGGTAACTGTGTCATCATAGGATACAGGATGAACTAAACTGGTAGGGATTTCAGTTGTGTCTGTTTACTGCCTACTGATTGTAAGATGACAGCAATATATGCCGCAAAGCAGATACAGAGGAAGCTATCTAGCATTGCATATGTACTTCAATTGGTGGAACTGACATAATTTTTAATTTACTAACTTTTTAAATATGATATAAAGGTTGTAGTTCCCACCTTGACTTTCTTTGTATATAGAAGAAACTGTGTAGACTTCATCTGCAATTAATTTTTAAATTTCTCTATGTTTAATTCAGTGGCGTTATTCCCAGGGCAATTTATCTCTAGAAAAACTGAGCTTTCCAATTTTGATTTTAAATATATAGCTGGTCAGATTCAAAGAATGTTTGTTGTAGCATTGCTATGATTAGGGCTTTGTTTTAAAAGCAAATGAAAAGAAATGAGGATATCCCTATAGCAGAATAAGATGTCAGATCATAAGGATCTTTGAGATGCTCAATCCTTTTTTACCTTTTTTTAAATTTTTGAGACAGAATCTCACTCTGTCGCCCAGGCTAGAGTGCCATGGCATGAGCCTAGCTCACAGCAACCTCAAACTCCTGGGCTCAGGCGATCCTCCTGCCTCAGCCTCCCGAGTAGCTGGGACTACAGGCACGTGCCACCAGGCCCGGCTAAATTTTTTCTATGTTTTTAGTTGGCCAATTAATTTATTTCTATTTTTAGTAGAGATGGGGGGTCTCACTCTTGCTCAGGCTAGTCTTGAACTCCTGAACTCGAGCAATCCACTCGCCCCGGCCTCCCAGAGTGCTAGGATTACAGGCGTGAGCCACCATGCCCAGCCGAGATGCCCAATCTTTTAAGCTAATGATAATTTTTTTAAATAGTGCTTTACACTTTGTAGCACTTTACAAAATAATTTTCACATACACTATCTCATTTAATTTATTGGATGAATTAGCCAATGCTTTTCAATGAAGCAATGTAAATGTATATACATATATATTTTTTACTAAAATACTAAGAATCTCACCTAATAAACTTCATTTGGGCCACTGTCACTCTGATGTTTATTACAGCACAATCTGAGCTACCTCTGCAACATAAAATAGACACATAACTCCATGAGAATCTTTATTTATGGGAAGAGGTATCACTACAAGATTTTCAAAAAAGACTGTGCTTTTGGTTTTTATCTGCAGTTGTTACTGCCATGTCCTGCTGTTGATAACTCATTTTTCTAAACACCAAAACAACTGGTAGAGGTGGTTATTTAGAAATTTGGGAAAATCAGTTAATTTTATGGAAAGTGTCACTGTGATAGTCATAAATGCTATTTTCCAAATATTTCCAAACTCTCTTATCTTCCAGGCATACTGTAGGATTGTGCTTTTTTGGCCCTTTTGACATTGGGTTGGGACCATGACACTAATTCTGGCCTATAAGTTGTGAACAGAAATGATGTCCTTTTCAATTTGCTTAAGGGCCAAAGCAATTAATTGTTGGGATAAGACTCTCAAGAGCTTTTTTCTCCCTGCCATGGTGGTGCGATATTCCAAACAGTGGCTGCTCCCTTCATCTGGGCTCCATGGTGAACATGCAGAGGATCGAGAAATGAAACTTTGCTGTTTTAAGCCACCGAGACGTGGGGTTGTTTGTTACCTGGGCTAGCCCAGCCCATCCTGACTGATGTGGCCACTGAACCAGTTGTTTGGTACCCTGAAGTAAAACAAGGAGTCAATTGTCTGAATATTTTATTTTACCGTCTGTTATTCTGGTGTGCTTCAAAGACATCGGATCAAAGAATAACCACCCTGTTCTTGACTGATACGTGCCAGACTGATCTGCCAGCTGTGTGGCTCCCACGGCTGTTCGCATAATGACAATTCACTGAGATAGCTGCCACCATAAAAGCATGTAGAAGGTGAAGTGGTCACTCAGAACAAAGAGCCATTCTGTCTGGGAGACCAAAGGCAAGAAAGACTTCACAGAGGAGGTTAGAAGCTTGCGCTCCGTCTTGCAGGGTGGGCAGGAATTCGCTGGGCAGATGATGGAGGGAATGATCCTCAAAGCGGCCACTAACAGGGAGTCTTTGTGTGAGTTAGAAAAACGTGCCCCTCTGAGTGGATGAATTTGAACGTGTGCCCCCACACCAAAGGATACAGGCTCATGCCAGGGGACGGGGCTTGGCAAGCAGAGTGAGGCTGGATTCCAACCCACCCTTGGAGCCACGGGGCTTTGTGCAGTACAGTAGCCCAGATACGCAGGGCAGAAAAAAAATGTCTGTGTAAAGGTGTAGCTGCAAAGCAAACCAAGGCACGTTCAGAGAGCTACAAGGCCACCTTTATGCTGGAGCATAAATAGGCAAAGGGAGAAGCAACAGGAGAGTCTGGAGAGCAAGGCCGGCTTTGCTCGCACAGGGCTTCTATCCCTAAAGGAGGTCTCTAGATATGGTCCGGGTATGAGGAGCGTTGGGAGGAGGGGCCAGAGCATCAGTGATCACTGCTATGCCCAGCCATCTCCAATCCCAACCAAAAGGAAAAGTGTGCGTCCCTAGGTATGATTACCAAAATGCCCTCCCATGCTTTGAACCAAGTAGAAAAAGTTAATTTATAAAGTCTCCAATCAGGCCGGACATGGTGGCTCACACCTGTAATCCTAGCACTTTGGGAGGCCAAGGCAGGAGGACTTGCTTGAGGCCAGGAGTTCAAAACCAGCCTCAGCAAGATAGTGACCTCTGTCTCTACAAAAAAGTACAAAAATTACCTGGGCATGGTGGCACGCACCTGTAGTTCCAGCCACTCAGGAGACTGAGGCAGGAGGATCCCTTGACTCCAGGAGTTGGAGATTGCAGTGAACTATGATGACACTACTGCACTCTAGCCCAGGCAACAGAGCAAGACCTTGTCTCCAAAGTAATACATAAATAAATACAATAAAAAGTCTCCAATTAAAAAATATAAAGACCTTCATTGCCCACTCGTTTGTAGATTATTGTCAACCCACTTAAACCGGTGAGAGGGACCTGCAGCCCGATCGGAAACGAGGGCTCCACTTATGAAATAACAGAGTCATAAAATAAACCATGACAGTCGGCTTTTATAAAATTTTGTTATATTGTTTATCATGGGCCCCTTTTTGCATTAATTTTGATTTTAAAAAAATGTACCAAATATTATTTCTCTTGATGACTGAGTTTTGGGGCCCCCCTTGAATTCTGTGCCCAAAGTGAGATCCTCGCCTGTCCCACTCGGACCCCACCCTGCTGGTGAGACCCACCCCTGTGAAAGGGCGTGGCTGGGGCTGGATTCACTTAGGGAGCTGGAGATGCCTTCCGAGGCTGAGCCTCACCACAACCCTGTTAATTGGGAATTTCTCAGAGTGGAGCCCAGGCATGGGTGTATTTCGAAATCTTTCCAGGTGATTCTGGTTTGCAACCCTGGTTGCCGTAAGGAGATAGTTAGGATTAGATGCGAGGAAGGAGGAAGAGGGAGAAGTCAGCACTGTGATGTGGCTACCTAAGTGGAGGATGATTCCACTTTTGAAAAGAAGGAACCCAGGAGGAGGGCTCAGGAGGAGAAACAGATTTGGGGATAGAGAGGACAGCAAGTGAGCACAGTTTTGGAGGAGTTTGGAGTGGTGCTGCACTGGGGCAGGTGACTCTGCAGAGACCGGCAGAGACAGAGGTTAGGGGATGGGCTCAGAGGAGGGGGTGGCAGTTGTAGGGGAGAAGAGAGGTGCATTAGAAGGGCCCCAAGTATGCCTCGGGGTTGGTGGAGCAGGCTGCCCCATCCCCAAAGGGGCTCTCTCCTCATGGCTCTGCCTCCATATCCACTTCCACTGTTAACGCTAGGGATCTCCAACAAGATCTCTGCACAGAGGGGACCAAACCCGAGCACTGCTTGTGGAACCACGCCCTATAGCTCTGAATGGATGAGCCAGGAGAACATCCTGAGAGTCTTCCTGTGGAGTTGGGGCCGTAAGGTGGGAAGGAACTGTTGGAGCTTGCTGGAAGACTGGTGCATCGACAAAAGGACACATGTGACTAACTGGCCAAGACCTCTTCCCAAACCTGCCTGAGCAGAAGAATCTGCGAGGATACCTGTTACAGATCAAAATTCTTGGACCCCGACCGAGACCGACTGAATCAGAACCTCCAGGAGAAGGCTCCAAGACTCTGTATTTTCAACAAGTTCCCATGTGATTTTTAAGACAGTATGAGTTCGGGAAGTGCTGCTTTGTTGACAAGGAGCTCTGGTCTGATACGCAGCAAAGACTGACGAGGCTTTTCCAATTTGGCCCAGGAAGGCAGAAAGTGATTGGCCTGAGATGGCAAAATCAATGGAAAGTGTATGAGTCAGTCCTGTCCCTGGGAACGTTCTGCTTCCAATTTGCATCATCTTCTTCTCCCTGGTGGGGTATAGTCTCAGCCTGCTCCTATGCCACATCTGCCACATCCGTGGTGACCCTGGGCTCCACCCAGCCCTAATTCAGAACACATCCAGTTTTTGTAAGAGAAAATGTTGCCAGCAGCAGCTTATGCCTGAGAATTCAGGAAGATAAATCCTCCCTGAGCCTATTTGCTGGCATTCACATCTGTTTTCAATTTGGTTTATATAATCTGACGGGTCCTTGTTCATCCATTTTGGTTCAAGTCAGTTTAGAAAAGTAATGCACTTGAAGAAAGAAATGCAATTGATCTTTGAGGGGGATCAATCTAAAATGCTTCTCTTATTTTTTGCTTTGGGGGATGCTTTTCTCTTTTTTCATATTTCAAGTTTGTTCTTGTGGAGTTCTCCTAGGAAACGGCACTTTCCCAAGCTTGACAAAAAAAAGCCTCAGGGAAATAAACTGGGACAGGATGAAATGTATTCAGCCCAAGAAGTAAAGAATTCCCTTTCTTTCCTCCAAGCCTCAGGCTTGTGAGTTGTTTTTATCACATTGGACTTAAGTGTTCTTGCATGGAAACAAAAAAGAAGCTGATGGTTGATGAGCTGAAATTCATCAAAATTATTTGAGGACAAATTGGTCATTCAAGACACCAGAACAGACAAAAGAGCAATCTGAGAGTTGTGTTCTCTGAGTGAGAAGCTATAATTCTAATTAGCCTGTGACCAAAATATATATATATATCTCCTTTCTTTCAAGATTTTCATTCATGGCCGGGCGTGGTGGCTCACGCCTGTAATCCTAGCACTCTGGGAGGCCGAGGCGGGAGGATCGCTCAAGGTCAGGAGTTTGAGACCAGCCTGAGCAAGCTCGAGACCCCATCTCTACTAAAAATAGAAAGAAATTAATTGGCCAACTAAAAATATATATAGAAAAAATTAGCCGGGCATGGTGGCACATGCCTGTAGTCCTAGCTACTTTGTTGGCTGAGGCAGTAGGATCACTTGAGCCCAGGAGTTTGAGGTTGCTGTGAGCTAGGTTGACGCCACGGCACTCTAGCCCAGGCAACAGAGAGAGACTCTGTATCAAAAAAAAAAAAAAGATTTTCATTCATTCAACTTGTGTGCAGACACGGTGTTAGGCTCAGGGAATACAGAGGGAAAAGAAAAACAATTTTCTGTCTATTAGGGTGAGAACTTGTAGCTCAGGATGAGAAAGAATTCTCGACAGAAAGATTAGTTTTAAAGACCAAAAAAAGAGAATAGTTTTAAAGAAGGAAAGCTTTTTTTACTTCCCAAAGGGAGTTAAAGGCTTCCTTTTTACTTACCAAAGGGAGAGAGAAGGGCTCAACACAAAGCAAGAAAGGGCAGCGGGGGTAAGGGGCTCAGGGCTTTTATTGGGAGCAAAGGGGAAAAACAAGTTATTGCTGCACGCTGATAGCAGAAGGCAGCTACAAGGCTGCGTCTGTTTTTCCTTTGTTTTTCTTTTCTCCTTTCTGTGAGGCTGGCCTACCAGTCCCCCTGGAATGTGGGCTGGTGGGAAATGGGGGAGCATCATGTTAGTCCTTTCTTTTCAGTTCATTTCAAGTGCTGTGAAAACAAACTCTCAAAGAGCACGAGTTACGCCACAGATAGTTAATCAAACAGAGGGGCAGCCGTGCACTGTGATCTCTCTTTTTTCTCTTTCTGTTAGATAGTTTATTTTTCTCTGTTAGTTTATTAGCAAGGTCGTCCTTTTACTGTCTTTCTGAAACCCGTAGAATAATGGGAGACAAACAAGTAAACCAACAAATAAATATAATTTCAAATTTTCAGCACTCTGAAGACCTGTAACCATGGGAGCCCAGCGTTAAACAGACTGACTGTAGAAGGTCTCACAAGATGAGCAACGTTTGAGCCAAGATGTGGAGGTTGTAAAGAAGATGACGTTGGGAAGAGTTGGGGGAAGAGTCCAGTGGGAGGCAGGTAGAGCTGAGGCCCCTCTAGGGAAGGACTCATGGGAAAACCTGGCTCTGAAGGGAATAATTGAAAGCATGGACCATTAAGAAAGCAAACTTGAAGGATCGGAACCAAGAAGAGCTTGGCAAACCAGAGAGGAGAGAGGCACTGAGTTCCTCAAGTGGGTCACCAGGGTGGGACAATGTTGGTCACTGGAGCAGCCGAGCAGGGTCTGAGGTGGCCAGAGCCCCAGGCCGGCTGTGTCTGGCAACGAGCAGCAGCATCCATTTACCTCTGTGTGCATTAGACATCCTTGTGTCATTTTCTAACCATCCCATAAAGTGAAAATGACTGGGATGCCCTGCTTAAGGCTTTAGGCCAGAACCAAACTGAGTGCTGTGAAAGTCTGCTTGAGATTAACCTCCACTGTGCATGTAGGTCATGTCATCAGATTTCCTCACTCTGTACCGGAAGATGTTTCAGACTGGACCCCAACTGTGGCTAAAGAAACAACTTGAGGCAGAGGAGGGATCTTGGAAACTGTGAAAAGTGAGGTAATGCCATTTGATGGGGATATAACCTTAGGGGCACATGAGAAAGATCATGGAAACTGAGGTCACAGGGCTGGGTCACTCACCCCAGGTCAGGGACAGCTGGTGACATGCACTCCTTTCCAGCTATACAAGCAACAACCTTGTTTTGCTACTGATTTGAATGGGAATGTTTTTAATTTGGCATGATAATGTACACACAGTGAGTAGGTTGTAGGGGTACTGGTTTCATCTCACTTGTAGAAATGACTCTCTGTACTTGCGAGTACATCTGATCTACGTACACGGGGGTAGATGTGTATATGGGTGTACGTGGGTGTGCCTGGTACTCACAGCCACCAGCAGACGCCCCACACACATACCAGGAATTTCTGAGATTCTCACAGACCACTGGAAAAGATGTCTGGGGAGCACAAAAATTTCTCCATTTATTCTTTATGCAGAATTCATAAACAAATATTTTTCTTTCTATCCTCTAATTTTCTCTTAAGATTAAATGCCACACACACACACACAGAGACTAACCCTAGTGACCTAAGTAAAATATACAGGTGACAATTTGATGTGTCTCGAACTGCCACCAGGTTTGTCAGGAAAAGGAAGGAATAGAGGACCAGGCCAGTGCCTTTGGCAGGAGGTGCCAGGGGCGGGGGTGGGGAGCAGAGGGGCCAACACAATCAAAGAACCACCTCTGAGCACGCCAGGTTCCGGGCCCTCTGTGCCTTCTGAAGGCTGCTCCTCCTCACATGGTCCCCCCCTTTCATGAAGTGGGGACCTTCCAGGAACATAGAGAAAAGAACAGCTGCTCTAACTGGAAGGAGGGTTTATGATGAGGTCAAATCCATCTGACCAATTTCGCAAACAGGTCATCATGACACTGTAAGAATTGTAACTTAATATTTTCCAGAATTTCTTTCTTTCTTTCTTTCTCTTTTTTGACAGGTCTCGCTCTCTCACCCAGCCTAGAGTGCAGTGGCATCATCATAGCTCACTGTAACCTCCAACTCCTGGGCTCCAGTGATCCTCCTGCCTCAGCCTCCCTAGTAGCTGGGGACTATAGGCGTGTACCACCATGCCCAGCTAATTTTTCTATTTTTTGTAGAGGCAGGGTCTCACTCTTGCCCAGGCTGATCTTGAACTCCCAACCTCAAGCAATTCTCCTGCCTCGGCCTCCCAAAGTGCTAGGATTACAGGCATGAGCCACCACGCCCAGCCCCTGAACTTCTGATTCTTAGGACCTTAATTTTAACTTCATCTTAACATTCTTTTTTATTCATTATTTTGCCAGATCTCCAATTTACAACTCTTCCTCCTCCTTATCAGCTCTCTCTCCCCAACCCCTCCCCTGCACTCTGGCACTTTCTTCTGAGGAAGTCCTGGCCCCTCCTCTTCTCCCTCTCAGTGGTTCAGGACAGTCAGCTGCCCCCTCTGACCCTCTCCCCGGTCCCAAGTATTCAGAGTTCATGGGCTTATGACTCAGATGACTAAACTCGTGCTACCCAAGTTCAACCCACAAACCTTTTTGATCTTGCTGAGTAACACAAATCATAGGGTTCTTTCTTATGCAATTAATCACCCTCAAAGCACAACATGGACCAGGGTTTTTGTACTTAAAAAGTGGTAGCTTTTGTCTAAAGAACTAAATCAGGCAGTATTTCAGACATTGACTACATGTATCTAAGGGGGGGGGCAGATTCAAGTGCCTTTGCAAAGGATTCTACATTATCACCTTGTCCACAATAAAGGCATATTAAACATAGCATGTACTCTACTCACATGGCACTTTCCATTCTAAAGAAGGCTGTGAAGAAGAGAACTGGCCTGTAAAACACAACTACCAATGACATCCAATAATAACACTCACAGAAAGGCGAGGACACATCCCAACAGCAAAGAGCATTTCCATTTTCACCTGAAGGGCAAAGGAAGTGTTTGGGCTGCAGGCATAGGAGAAGAAAACTGTACAGTAAAACTGATAGCGTCTCCATGGTTCTTAGAGTCAGATACTAGGAATAACAACTTGGCAAGTAAAAGACCAGCATCCTAAGAGTCACGAGACGCTCTAAGCTTATGTTGTCCAGCCTTGTTCCAGACATGAATTCCCCACGTGGTCTCGAGCAGAGCATCATGGAGCTTGAACACTTCCAGCGAGAGGAAACCCACTACTTTGCAGGAAGCTCTTCCAGGCTCTGCCTCCCTAACATCTCTAACCATTGAGCCGCCTGTCAGGCTGTGGTTATTAAAGCAGTTGGAGGCATGATGGGGTTATAGGTAAGGATCCGAGGGCAGCCCACCCAGCTCTGACTCCCAGCCCATCACTTGGCAGCTGTGCCATCGTGAGCATTACTTACCCCCGGGATGCTTCAGGGTCTTCAGGTGTTAATTAAATGGGGGATGACAATAATAACAATTCATAAGGTTTTTACACATATTAAATTATATTATACAAATAAAGAACTTAAAATGGAGCCCTGCACGGGGTCAGTGCACAATAAATGTTAGCTGTGACGATGATGTACCCTGCAGCATCCCCTCGTCTCAGGATTAACTATCTCCAGCCCCATCAGCCATTCTGTGTATCATGCAGTTCTAAAAATAGCTCCTCTGTTAGAAGCTCCTGCTTTACAGTGAGATGCACAGAGATGGCTGCAATATTCTGATGGGGTATAATGTGCCCCCAATTTAGTAGGAACAGTGCATGCCTCGTCTAGGACTTCACAACTGCGTCAGTGCAGCCTACGATTGCTTTGACTTTCTGGCTGCTGAACCTCGTCACTGGTACTTATCAGTCTTGTAGGCATCTAAAACTACCAGGTCTTCTTCATAAAAACTGCTCTCAAAACAAGTCTTTCCAACCTGTATTTGTGTAATTTATCTTTGGGTCATAAATACATTTGTATCTATTTAACTAAATTCTTAGTCTGGGATCTTTATTCCAGCTTATTGCAACACATTTTGTATTCTAGTTTTATTATTCAGTCTTTCCTAATTCTCTGTCATGTGCAATATTTGAAAAACATGTCTTAGTTGTATCCGAATGATTGATAAAAATGTTATCCAAACAGATCCAAAGATAGAGCCCTATGGCAGGCACATCACTAGAGACCTCCAACTACTGAAGGATCTTTTCTTGAATGTTTGACTTATGGCTCTACCTAACTCTATTTTCATTATCCCTGCCTTTTTCCATCTTGTTCATAAAGACGTCATGCTAAAATCAATACATGCCTTTTCTATTTCAATTCCTTGTGGGTAAAACATTAGTCAATCTGGAAGTATTCCTTCTTAGAGAAAGGTAGTAGCTTTACATAATCATAGACTATCACTAGCCCCTACCATTGTGTCTCAGAGCTCACGGTGTAGCTACTGGGCTTGTCAGAGGAGTCCGTTGAATGGAGTTGATACAAATACAGTGGGATTGGCAGATCATAATATGGAAGGGGACCTGAGCTAGAAGGAACTGGGACCAGCAGTTGGGTGTGGCACATGTGCTAATCAAATTCCATTACGGTTTCATTTTCTTTTCTGTGGAAGATAGTGGTTAGAATTTGGTGCTTGAGGGCCGGGCGCGGTGGCTCACGCCTGTAATCCTAGCACTCTGGGAGGCCGAGGCCGGTGGATAGCTCAAGGTCAGGAGTTCGAAACCAGCCTGACCAAGAGCGAGACCCCGTCTCTACTAAAAAAAAATAGAAATAAAATTTAAAAAAAAAAAAAAAGAATTTGGTGCTTGAGAGGCTGGGTGCAAGGCCGTCACCCCCGGCTAAGTCATTACAAATGCAAGTTACTCGCAAGGCTTTTCCAGGGACTACCTCTGTGGCTGCCCCTGAAGCTACCCAGGGAGTGGAGGATTGCCCAGGGGTATGGTACCTGCTCCCCAAAGGGAGCCAAAAGTTCATACAAAGGGAAGGAAGAGGCACTGGGTGTGGGGTTTGGGCCCCATATGAGCCTCAGGGAAGCTGAAGACTTATGCTGGCTGGGGAGAATGGAGACGGAACTCTTCGCCTTGCTCTGCCATCCCTCCCTTGGCTTGGGGGCTGTGGGGCAGGGACCTGTTGTTGACCAGAAACTGTCGGTCCTCACCCAGTCCCTCTCCCCAAGGCTTACAAGCACAAGGCAGAGAAGATGACCAGAGGAGAAATAAGGGGAAGAAAAGGCAATTGGGGAAACAGAGGAAAGTGGGAGGAATGTTTAAAATCCATGGTGACTGTGGTCATTTTATCTGATTCTTTACTCAAACACTCTCTTGGGGAAGCGTCTAGAACTGACCACACAGGTGCTGCTCAGTAGAAAGAGCACAGAACCAGAAACCTGGTCCTAGGAGTTTCCACCTAGGAAACTCCACCTGGCCTGAGTTTCATCTTCTGTAAAATGAGGGCTGTGGAGAACCAGCTAGGGCATCTCTGTGACCTCCACAAACCCTGGAATCTAAAGCACTGGAGTGCTCCACTCTGAAGGGTCAAGATAGTGATAGTAATCCATAGGGTGTGGAGATCATGGTCAGGCATCAATGCACAAGCTCATCTGCATCCTTAGAACATCCTGAAGCCAAGAAGGACAAAACACTGACTGCCCTGGATAGAAGAAACTCCAGGCCGGGCAGTAGTCCTAGTACTCGGGAGGCTGAGGCAGGAGGATTCCTTGAATCCAAGAGTTTGAGGCCACAGTGACTGATGATCATGCCACTGCACTCCAACCTGGGCAACAGAGGGAGACCCCAAGATATAGAAGAAGGAAGAGGAGAAGGAGAAGGAGGAGGAGCGGCAGGAGGAGGAAGAGGAAGAGGAGGGAGAAGAGGGAGAAGGGAGAAGGGAGAGGGGGAAGAAGGAGGAGGAATTCCAGAAAATGACCCCAAGGTTGGTCCTTTCCAAAGAGAACAATCTATACACTGGAGGCTAATTTCTCAGATCCCAGATCTCAGCAGTCAACACTTGAGAAAGATTTTTCTGAAGCTGTTACCTCCACTTCTGAAATCATGCCATGTTCCAGACTGGGGCCGGGACAGCAGCAAACCTGCAAACTTTGCCCAGCAGAAAGTGGGCAAGGAAGGAAAAGACCATCTGGGCACAGTCCAGTTCTCAGCAGTAACGATAAGTCAAGAACTGAAGGAAGGAAACTCCGAGTGCATGGGGAAAGAATGGGTTTATGCTGCATTTCCAGGGCCAGGCTGTACTTTGTGTTCTGGCACACTTTTCCTGACAAAAAGCCAATGTTCTCACCACATAAATACCAGTTGACATTAATAACAATAGCATATGAGACCATTATCTGTAAAGATGCCAGATAGCATGCAAATGGGCTGGAAATACCTTGGAGAGTTTCACAGAAATAAGACAAAGAGCAAAGCAACTCTGCCAAAGGAGATGGAGAGCAAATTCTTCCAAGATGGTGGAGGGAGGAAGCAAGCAGCTCATAAATACAAGCCTCTGAAAACGGGGTGCGTTGGCCTCAAACCTACTCAGTGTCTGCGGCTCCGATCCTCGGCCCCCGCAGGAAAGCAGCTTCCCATGTCTGCTTGTGTGAGGCGCCGCTCCCTGAGTGTTGATGCCCGAGGTGTCACCGCCATCAAGTGGAACCACAGGGTATGGCAGCCGAGGACAGCCTCAGCGTCAGGGGAGAGGAGAGAGAGACGCGGCCTGTTTTGCGCTGACAGTGAAAGATGAGACCAAGGCCGCTGAGTTTCATTTCATCATCACCCAGTTAGCTCAAAGGCGATGCCACTTTGGTTCCCACCATCCGTCAGCTGCGGCGGCGCTCCAGGGCCAGGCTGGGCCACATCTGCACGTTCTGATTCAGCGCAGGTGGCGGTGGAGGCCCTTCCAGGAAGGCCTTCAACATCAAAATCCTCTTCTCCAAGACAGTGACTCTCAGAGGCCAAACCTCCGGCCATACTTAAACAAAAGAGCTTATGTATGTGCAGAAGGTGTGAGACCTCAGGACGAGTTAACAGGCACGGGTGTGACAAGTGCTGCTCACGGGGGGAGCGTTCTTCTGCCACCTGGCAAGAAGGAGCGTTCAGGTAGATGATGGCCTACTCGTCCGAACTCCTGAAACCACTTTACTGCTTAGAAGAGGAACCAGTGTCCAGAGCCAGATGCCACTTCCAGGTCCTCTACGGGGTTTGAAGAGTCTGACGTTAGCAAGGCAGCCGTGAGGCTACAAAGGCCCGGCAGATCCTCTTCCCTAAAAGGAAACCCGATCCAGAGCATTTTCTGGTTTTTCCTTTCACTCCTCTGCCTTTGCTTGGTTGACGGGACGAAGACCAGAGAGGGAAAGAGGGAAGGGAGTGTGGATTTCTTGAGCACCTGCGCCATGGCAGAACATATGTGAAACCATGTTGTTTTCTCCTCGCAGCAAGCCTCATTGGGCCATGCCTCTTGGGAAAGACTGGAATAGTCTAGAGGGATCCATATCATTATTTATCATTTTCCCTTTTCAGGACAAAACTAGGCTACTGTGAGTACAAACCCTATCAAGCAAACCTTGAGGGACGTAAACATCCCTAACTCGGCGTGTCCTCCCTTCACCCCTGCCTCCCCTCACCTCTGCTCCACGCTGCTTCTTCCTTTTGACGAAAAGCACAGTGTCTGGCTCTCAGGAGGGAACTCCCAGCTCAGCTATGAATTTTTACATCCTGTCCAGTTTCTATGTATAGCAATTCTTTTTGTTTTGTTTTTTATTTTTTTTCCACCACCAAAGAAAATTTCCTATTGCTCTGCCCCACAGAGCTGCTTCTTGGATTAAGTAAATATTAATAATAATTGTTAGGTATCATGTCTTTGCCAAGAGATACTATGAACTAATTCTGTTAAATACAAAGGGATTTGGATTTGTCCTCTCCTATAATTAAAGCTTGGGTGAAACATGAAACTGGCTCTGAGGTCTCTTCCCTGTCTTTCTTGGGCTGCCAAACCCCATTCTAAGGCTGCCACTCTTCTGCCTGCCTGGAGCAAAACCTCGGGACCCATGACAATCCTGGCTATCTCGCCGTTGACAGCTTCAAAAATTGTCAGGGGACACACACTTGTCTTAGATGTCACAAGAAGAAGGAGAGACACACGGGAGAAGGGCCAAATGCAAACCAGGGGAACTGAACCTTGAACTTCAGCTCCAACACGAAACCCCCAGGGCAGGCCGTGGTCTCTCCCTTGGTGCCTAACACCCACCCCTTGTACTGCTGCCACCACCACGACAGAGTTGCCACCACATCTTTATTGCAAATCCAGGGGAGTGACTGATTACACCAGGAACACTCCTCCATTAGTAGACGATGCAGGAGATAAATACAGTGTGAATCTATGTACAGAGGCTGAGGAGCAAGGAGACGGGAGGAGGGCAGGGATTTAGAGTAAGAACAGCGCCCAAATTCTCCTGACCAGCAGCGGGTGGGCCTGTCCCCGCTAGTGAGGTCTGGGAGAAGAACTCCTGGTAAAGTCCATGGAGAAGATCGAGTTTGGAGTTGGTGCGAGAAGAGAGGGGTGACCTGTGAAGTGTGCTGGGAGCTGCAGGGCCCTCACAGTGACTGTTCGGGGCCACCGAGATGAGTAGGTTTAGGGTGACCTTTAGCCTCTCCTACCCAGGCAAGAGGGCAAGCGGAGGGACGGTGCCAGGAAGTTGGTTTCCAGTGTAGATTTAGGCAGGCTGGGCTGAGAGCCTGCTGGTTTTGCTGAGACTTGCAGTTCTGCTCTGGGACAAACACTCCTCACAAAGCCCACCTTGGGTTAGAGGAGCTGGCCCCTAAAGCTGAGTGAGCCAGTGTGTGGTCAGATGACCACACCTTTCATCCCATGTAAAATGACAGGAATAGCGAGTCTAACCCTGAGCTGCCTGAGACGCCCACTTAACAGATGTGTCCTAAGCGTGAGATGAAGGAGAAATACTAGGATGCTGCTAAGAACCCGAGCAGTGTTAGCCCACATCTGCCCAGTGTGGGAAGACGGTGGCTGAGGCTGGGGAGGGGCAGCTGTTCCCATAGCGTTTTGCACAGTTTTCTTAGAAGACTCGAGATCTGGCCCACATCCCTTTGAGCTCCCGGCTGGGTCTTCCGCCTGGCTGTGTTCGTCCCACTCTTCGGAGCAGAGCTAACTGCCCTCTTTCCTTCCTTCATAGTTGTTGTAAGGGCTGGCCGGCGCCTGGGCCCGTGGGATGGAGAAATCCTTCTGCGGAGCCCGATTCTGCAAAGGAAGCAACCATATCATTAAAGCCCCCCAGCTCCTGGCCATTTCAGCAGATCTGCAGTCCTGGCAAGAGGCTAATTCCCTTCCCCTCTCCCAAGCCTTTCCCTGACTCCTTCCTGTGCCAGCACCTGTTCTGGCCCCCCAGCCCCAGGGGGCAGATTACAGGGAAAAACACCTGGCATCCTCTCAAAGTAGCCAATTAGAGGCCATCACATTGGTGACATCATCTGTTCCCAACAGAGAAACATTCCTGGGGGCTGCTGCCACACTGATGCGGAGAAAGAGACCATTTACCTGTAGCTGAAAGTGGGTGGAATATGGGGCATAGAGCGTGTCCCCCGTCTCTTCAAGACCTGAAACAGGAAGAGGAGAAATTAAAGAATCAGGGGCGCCCACCTGCACTCACTCTGTCGTACCTCTTCTCTCAGTGTGACATCTTGTCTGTTTAATTACCTCTCTCCAGTCGACTTTAAGTTTCTTGCAGGGAGGGACTGACTATGTCCTCAAACCCAGGACAAAGTAAGCACAATATTGGTTGAATAAATGAATAACTATGATCACCAGGGAAACCTCTTTCCAAAACTTCACCAAAGCCCCACCGTATCCTAGGGCCTTCAAAATCACATTTGAAAAGTCATAAAAAATAAAAACAGTCTTTTCAGTTATAAATCTGGTCAGAGGTGTACTCAGGGTAAATCTCACTGGAGATTTACCTACTTCCTTAACTGCCTGACAAGAAAAACATATATTCGTATCACTTTCTTTGGGAAGGGGCAGAATTTAGGGGCAACTGTTTTGTGCGCATTTTGGGAAAAATAAGAAGGTTTTAAACTTGGAAACAGAAAGGTAAACACATGCAATCATCATGAATGCAATTTAAAGCAATTCATTTCTTTCCCACCAAATTTACCTGCCCAATTTGCCCAAATTTCTTTCCCACCAAATTTACCTGCCCAATTTGCTCAGCAAACACTTAAACTTCTATTAATATATGTAAGATGTGTTGTGAGTATATAAGGATTAACCAGAATGATCCTTGCCTCATGGCTGACGCCAGAGAGGAAGGACAATGTGACAGGTACATACATAATGACCAAATGAGACAGACTCTGCTAAGAGCATTTCAAAGTCCCACAGATGCACAGGGTGCAGCGATCACTGGGGGAGAGTGAGGAATGCCTGACTCTGGAAAGGGGCAGGAAGAAGGAAGACGGAGGCCACACAGGCAGACCACAGAAGCACCTTGAGCCTGGAGAGACGCAGGAAAGCGCAGTGACTTGGTTTGTTTGGACAGAGAAGTTATTGGTTCCGACTCCGGAAGGATTTGACAGGAGCCAGTAGGGAACGTGGGCAGCAAAGTGGGGTGGCCAGAGAAGCATGTCAGGGAGAGAAAGCTGACAGTGGCCCACAAAATGAACAGAGGGAAGGAAGAGTCGTCAGGGAATGACAACAGTGTAAGGCAGGTGGCGGGCCCCCCTCCCTTCCCTAGATCAAAAAAGAAAAGACTCATGAGACCAGACCTGCCAAGGACAAAACTGCCAGGCCCCGCTGAGAGGAACCACACCCAGATGTCCACCCGGATCCGGATCCGCTCCTGGATTCCACAAATACCTCCAGCCCCTCCTATTTCTCAATGACCACCTGACAGTCACAATTGAAAAATCCCCAGCTCTTCCACCAAGAGTCCCTAGGGTATATAAGGCCTCAGCCCCTCCAAACGGCGGCGACTTCTGGGGCCCCCCTCTCTTGGGGCCCCAGAACCTCGCCCACGAGTATATAATAAAGCCACGTGGTTTGGCCCCCACTCTTTCTCTGTGTCTGTCTTTTCTTATCGCCGCCGCTGAAAAACCTTACAAACAGGGAGTGCAGGAGTGAGATGAGGTGACAGAGTGAAGTCTTGGGAATGGACTGGACTAACTAGGCCGATAAATACCCCCTGCTGCCCTCCTCCTCTCCCTTCACTCCTCCCAGCGCCCAGGAGAGGCCCGCAGATGCGTGAGAAGCACCAGGCGGTGTTACCCTTCAGGCTCTGAGAGCAGAGAACAGACTTCTGGTCAGCTGGAGCCTAGAACCTGGCCTGGGCATCCCTCATTCCTGGCCCAGAACCAGAACCACCTCCTGTGATTAGACTCAGAGACCAATATAAACCCTGGAGACAAAGGAACAGCTCCCTTTGCGCCAGGGCAGTTTCTGGCTCTCATTTAGCCTTTTTTTTTTTTTTTTTTTCATGAGAACAACACCAGAACACCTGGCTTCATAGCTCCAGGCAAGAAGGAAATCCTTTGACTCTTTTGTGTCAGTTATGATCTCTTCCCTCCCATGCCACGCAATAAAATGTGGCTCTAGGTGCTAAACCAGAATCCTCGGTAACTTTATGGAGATTCCTGCTGGTCATGATAAAAGGGCTTTCTCCCTTCTCTGCCATGTCAACACTGCAGGAAATCATGACTTGGCTTTAGGCACTGAAATCTACAAAGGCTCCCCATTTCTGGAAGAATGCCTAGTTATCTTTTGTAAAGAACACGATCTCACCTACTTAACACTAGATAATGCTAGAATTTTTCTAGTCACTCTTTTTCCATTTCTTTGCTCCATCTTGTTTTGATTCAGAGGAGCCCCCCTGGTGTTCCACCCTACTGGAAATTACACCACAGACAAGGAGAGGTGGGGAGGGGCCTCCCCTGTCTGTCTCATGAGTAGAAAATACTAAATTAAGATTCCAGAGGCCAGCTTCTGGTTCTACTCGTCTCTAACTGGCTGGATGATTTTAAGTAAGACCTGAGTCTTGGGGAACTTATCTATTTCATCAGGGTACAATCTGGAAAATCTTGCATGTTCCCTATAGTTATAATATCCTATGATTCTCCCTCATCTTTCTACATGGGGTTCTTCCCTCAACCCAGGCTACGTACCTTGGGTGATTTCCTCCTGAGAGTAGGCTCTGTTCTCTACACCATAGCTCTTCTTCATGAGTTGCGGTTTACAAAAAGCATCCTCCACAGGGTAATCCATGGGGTTTCGTTGCTTTGTGACCAGCTGGAACTCGGGTACCATATAAGCCAGCAGGAAAACCCAGCCATTGGCCACCAAGGCGGAGCTGAGGATGGTGTCATCCCACCTTTCCTCGATGCCAGGAATCAAGAGCAGGGCGATCCAGGCCACCCAGATGGCCGCAGAGAGGAGCGTGGTGAGGCAGATGTGGGCCCCATGTCGCTTCCAGCTAGTGAAGGACCCACAGAAGGCGAAGGAGGACATGAAGAAGGTCAACACCATCAAGAGGAGGACATAGATGAGCAGCAGGACAAAATCTTCATTGCGACGAGGAGCAGAAAGCTCAGCAAAGACATTGACGTTGGTCCTGTTCATGGTCAGGACGACATATTCAACCGCAATGACGTCCTGCACCAGGCTGAAGCCCACCGCCAGGCCCAGAGTCACGAGCATGGAGAGGGGCTTCCTCCCGCGGACTAGCTTCGTCAAGTTGACAGCATGAGCCAGCAGGCAAGAGAAGCAGATGGAGAAGAGGATCCCGAACAGGAAGAAGCGCGTGGGCCCCGTGCCCCCATCCAGCCTGATGAGGAAGGCGAAGGTGAGGCCAAAGACCCCCAGCACACCCAGGAGGAAGAGGAACTGGGTCGGGAGCATTTTCCGCCTGCTGGAGTCCTGCACCTTGCAGACGAGGGCCAGGAGAGCGAGCATGAAGACCACCGAGGTCACAGCCCCAACTGCAGCAAACGCTTCTAGGACGATGCCCCAAACCTCACCAGTATCACAGAGTCTGTGGTACCTGGGGTCCAAGTTTTGGCGGCAACCACTGGGGGCTGTTGTAGTCATTTCGGTCCTGCAGAAAAGTAGAGAGGGGGAGGATGGTGAATCTCTTAGCACTGTCCTCAGACACAGAGGACTGCAAAAGAATTAGGGAAACATTTTGTATGTTTTGCCCTTGACCTCACTACACTAGATAAAGCTACTAACTTTTCCCTACCTGTTGTGGCAAATTCTAAGGACTGATGAAGGGAAGGAACAAAGCTCATATTTCCCTCCCTACAATTTAACTATATTAATATTTACCTTGAAGCCAGAGGGCCTAACGCTCTGAGAAGGTGTTTCAGAACCTAATTTCAAAAAACATAATAATACAAATAAACTGCCAGCGCTCCTGGTATTTGGGGGT
Source organism: Cheirogaleus medius (assembly GCA_008086735.1). Classification (NCBI taxonomy): domain Eukaryota; kingdom Metazoa; phylum Chordata; class Mammalia; order Primates; family Cheirogaleidae; genus Cheirogaleus; species Cheirogaleus medius. The sequence continues at coordinate 46,040,474 of VBSM01002616.1, forward strand.
AGTGTTTTCTTAGGAACTAGTGAATGTGGACGTATCTAATCTTAAAGTTAACACTTTAATCATAATTTAGCAGTGTTGAGTTTGCTCCATCTTTGACCCCGTTTCAGATACAGTTGCAAGCACCCCATTCTCTCATGGAGGAGAGGAGTTACCCAAACTGCAGATTTTTCTACAAAGGCCAAATATTCACTTCTAAGCTGCTGGATGCTCTTCTTAGGCTCTGTGGTCTCTTGTTAGAAGGGATATTTTCCCCTTCTCTTAAGATTTTTAAAGATGGCTCTACCAATTCCAAAAAGATATGTAAGGAGTCTTCCCTGTCATAACCAGCTCTAAATTAGACACCTGTAAGGAAGGAAGTCCTGGATGATACAAAAACAGCAGGTAATCCAGCAAAAGCTATTACTAATAACTAACACGTTCAGGTTTTTTTTTTACATAGCAACCCTAAGAGGTATGCTGTTTTACAGATGAGGAAACTGAGGCAGAGAGAGGGTCAAGTTACTTCCCCAACATCATACAGCCAGGAAATGGCAGAGCAAGGATTTGAATCCAGGTTGTCTGGCTCCAGGACCCATGCCCTCAATGACTCTAGGTGCCACTTCTCCAGTGAATTCTGGCTGGCCTTAAAATGCAATCTGAGATCTCCTCTCTCTCTTTCCCTTCCCTCATCACTTGCTCCATTATGGGCCTATTCCACACTCTTAGTTCAGCCCCAGGAAGGATGGGAGCTCCCAGGTGACATGATCCACAAAGCGGGTGATCTACTCATGCATTAAGGATAATCAGGAACTGACTGGAAGTACAACAGCCTAATCCCGATACATCTGTCCTTATTTCTCAGGGGAAAGGCTTCTTTCTGTGCCCCCACAACCTCCATGTGAATTTTAGATCCAAATATTTGCAACCCTCCTGAAATCTAAACCCTAGGGATTTGCGGCATGAGTGGGAAAATAAACTGGGAAACTGGAAAATTGGAAAAGAGAAAGGAGTTTCCACATTTCCTCAAAATGAATGGTTCTCAAATTCCCAAGTCAATGTTGGGTAAGACGTTGAAGTTCAACATTGCTAGACATAGCTATAGTCTGGACAGTTTCTCTGCAAACCATAAATTTTACCCGAATTATTTTATTGCTTATAAGTTTCTATGACACTATTCCTTTTGTTTTGTTGTAGGCTGTTTGTGCATGGAATTTTTTTTCTTTAGTTTTTATTTTCCTGACAGGGTTGCTCACTTGACGGTGAGAGGTTCTGATTGGACCAGAAAGGAGCTATGGTCTGGCAGGCAAGGGGCCAAAGTCGGTGGACGGAAGGCTCCCCAAGGCCTCCTCCACACACAAACTCAGGGAAAGCTCTCAGCCTCCTCCAGTGCCAAATAGGGACAGAGAATGGGCAGCAAGAAATCAGGAACAAGAGCAAGGGCTGGGAACAGGGAGCAAACAAAGCTACAAAGCATCAGCTGAATCCTGCCTCTTTCCTTAGAGCAGAAAAAAACTCTCCATTTCTTCACCAGATACCCACAGACACTTACAAACCACTGTGGGGTACTGGGCTCAACCCAGGCGAAAAAGAACACCTTCCCTTCTCCATCCTGTCTCTTCAAGATCAAGTCACAAGGCAGAGAGCAGCACAGCAGGATGCAAAATGAGCCATCGCTCACCATGGAAGGCAAATGAGCATTCTCCTCAATGTAGAGAGAATCCAAACACCTGCCTCCCTTAGAAATGCAAAATCATCTTTCCAATTAAATGAGCTAGTTGTCGTACCAAAACTATTTTATTCGTATAGCAACTAGGACAAAATTATACATATGTATATGTATGCATGCAATAATCACATGTGCATGTGTATATATGAATGCATAGTATGTATATGTCAGAATATTGTGTCTGGTGTGTGAGAGTAAAATAACACCAGATATATCTTAAATCTACATTCCCGACTTTTTCATGAAATTTGGCTCTCCAAGCTTAATTGCATTTTGTGCAGTCATTCATTCAACACGTATTTACTGAGCACCGCCATGTACTGATCACTGTGCGAGGCACTCAGTGGGAAAGGGGAAAACAGACATATTCCCCACCACAGTGGAAGAGACAGGTGGGTATCGTCTGCCACTATGGCCACAGGCTCCTCACCACCTTTGCGCCCCGTGGATCTGACACCTGCACGCTCTGCCCTCCTGGAAGCTGCCCCACAGCCACCCCCGTGACAAGCAGAACACAAAGAGTGGGTTATGTTCCACCTCTACAGGGCAGTGCAGAAACAGGCGGAAAAAGAAAGGCAAATGAGGTTCAGAAACAGGCAACCCCTGAAATATAAGTACTCCAAGTCTGATCTGCTTTGCCTACAACGTCCACTCTCAGTGGTGTGGGACAGGGGAGGTAGAACACTGTGAACATGGAAGAGGAAGAACTTTGTCTCATTCCGGGGCAGCCCCGAGAAGGAAGGGACCCAGGCCCTGTGCACTTCATTTCATTTCTCCACACCCTCTCCAATTACTCACAAGGGTGGTGTCTAGCAGGAAGGGTATTTTCTTCTTCCCTTAGTTCTCTCCTCGCCCCTCCCTGCGAATTGCTCCTTCCCCATCCTGCAAGGTATTACTGTTTGTGGACAAGTGGCTGTGATCATGATTACCTCATAATTATGAAGGATTTCGAACCTAATGACTCTAAATCTTGACAGAGATTGATGAGGTTCTGGCTAAAGGAGAGGTCCAGTGCTAGACAGAGGGACAGTGAGGTAGACACATGGACCTACAGGCCCCTCGCTCTTCGTGCAACTGTGCAGGGGCGGGGGCCCTCCTGGCACCCACAAACGAAGATCAATAGTAACAAACGTGGACAGAGGAGAAAACCAACTTCCCTAAAGTTCACCTCCACCTCCCACCTCCTGATAATGCAGGGAGATGGAGAAACAGTCTCTGAAGTGCCTTTGAAATACTATTTAAAAAACAAGAAAACTTTTCAAAGTTTTCATTATAGACATTTTTATAATGGAGGCCCATGTACTCATCACTTGGTTTCAAAAGTTATCACTATATGGCCAATTTTGCTTCCTCTACATTCCCCACCTCATTTACTAGTTTATTTTTAAACAAATCCCAGACATCATACAATTTTATCCATAAATGCTTTAGTATGTCTCTCTAAAAGATGAAACCTCCTTCTTAACTACACCTAAGCTAACAATAATCTTTTAATATCAAATATTCAGTAAGGGTTCATATTTCCCAATTCTCTCACAAATGTCTTTAAAAAAAAAAACTTCTTAGTAAATATTTTTTTATCTGGGTGACTAAGTTTTTTGGAATTATCATTCTTAACTCACCGCTACTAACCCTCCTTCACCCCCTCCCCAGCCTGACAGGCATTGCTCAACAGGTCTGAAACATCCTAAGTGCTTTTAATCTAGCCAGAGGACAGTGACCCTCGCCAGGGTGAGCAACAAGCACGTCTGCCTGCAAAGGTGCCGTGCTGCCCAGGGAATAGCTGGGTGAGGGACAGACTCCAGGTGGCTGGAAGGGAAGGACAGGATGCTGAAACCCGAAAGGGATGTCTACAAAGCAGTGTTTGAGAAGGAAAAAGGACGTGATCTACATTTGGGAATAGAACTGCCAGGAGCCGGAGCAATAGCCTGGGAGGAGAACCGAAGGGGTGGAGCGAGAAGGAGAAACGAGAATGAGACGAGTGGTTGTGTGGACATCATTTGTGACCACAGTCAGGGAAGGGAGACCTAGGGTCCAAGCAAGAAAACACTTGCTCCTACAAAGACCCAATGTGGGAGGAGAGAAATAACTTACTCTCAGACCACACAGAAAGGAAGGGGAGTCTCATAGCTCGTTCTCGCCCTGGATCAGCCATGGATTTATGCACTTTACTCACTTAATCCTCACAACAACCTTATGATACAGCTCATATTATCATCCTCATCCTACAATGGCAGCAACTGATGCATGAGTTAGCCGACTCGCCCACAGTCACAGAGCTAGTACGTGGAAGGGCCAGGATTCCAACACAAATTCAAACTCCAAAGCCACAGGTTTTAACACTGCACAGCCCCTCCGTCCACTAAGGAGAACTTCCAGGCCAGGAAGGATGTGCTGATTTGAAATGCAGGTGACATCAGCCTTGATGGCGCCTTACGCTTTGAGTGTGGGTTAAATCAGCTCAGGGGCACAGTCTGTCCTTGTGAGTTCTCCAACTGCACAGAGCCGTGTACACCTCAAACTCCTGCACTCAGCAAAGGGGAAACGACAGCGTGCTCAGGCTGACTATGTGTGCTCCGCCGAGGTGGACAGGGCAGGAAAGGAGAGTCTTCATGAGAAGACAAGAAAGTGGCGCAGGTGGCCTCCCAGGGGTCTCCCCACTGTGAACCCAAGGCGGTAGCCCTAAAAACTGACTTATGATCTACCACCAGGGAGAGAAATGGCTTAAGAAGTCCCTATCCCTCCCTCGCAAACCCATCATCCACGTCCTAGCAGTGCCACCCTTTCGATATCTCTTCAACGTCTCTTAAACATGCCCACTTCTCCCCACCCCTGAGTCAGGCCACCAGCCTCTCTCTCTGGACCACTTGGGAAGCCTTACCTCTCCCTGTCCTGCCCTCTCTGAGCCTCCCGCCTGCAGCCAGGCTGCAGAGGCGTCAGGCTCTGCGTCATCGGCCCTGCCGACCTCCCCAGCCTCACACCTTGCCACCCGCTCCTGCCCCTGCGCAATGCGAACTTCTGGTCATCCCTCCAAACAAGCCCCACTATGTCATTTCAAATGCGCTGTCCCATCTGCATGGAACACCCTCCCCCACCTCCCCATTCCCTGCTCCCTTCACTCGACTCAGTTTCCTTCTTCCAGGATGTTTTCCTTGATGCTCCCATCTAGTGAGAGACATCTCAGGAATTCCCAGGCACCCTCTGCTTTTCCTACCCTGAGGGTGAGGCCCTGCCAGTGCCTGTGCATGTGCAAGTCTGTCTCCCTCTAGGTTGGATGGCTCTGTGCTGGCGGGGACTGAGTTGCTAGACGTTCTCTCCCCAGCCGCTGGCCTAGCCTGACATACGGCAAGTGCCCACCCAGAGCGGACGAGGGGGCAGGTGTGCCGTGCTGGGTGGGGAGGAGGGGCGCTACCCGGGAATAGCAGAGTCAAGGCCTCCGGAGAGTTCACTGGGCCATGCACTGCTGCATTTAATCCTCACAACAATCCTGTCATTATGTCCCCTTTTTACAACTGAGGAAACTGAGGCACAAAGAAATTAAATACTTGCACAGAATTCCACGGCTCTTAAAAGCGAGGTCCCTAGACACTAGGTTGTGTAGACATGTGGGTCTGGTGCTTGTGAGCGGTTTGGGCTGTAAGCACAGACTGGCAGTCGTCAGCCCAGAGGTGGTTGCTGAAGCCTTGAGAGAAGAAAAGATCACACCGGAAACCAAGGACAGACGCATAGGGACCACCTCATTTTTTCTTTTTTCTTTTTTTTTTTGGAGACAGTCTCACTCTTGTTGCCCCAGCTAGAGTGCCGTGGCACACAGCAACCTCAAACTCCTGGGCTCAAGTGATCCTCCTGCCTCAGCCTCCCAAGTGGCTGGGACTACAGGCATGCGCCACCATGCCCGGCTCATTTTTTCTATATATTTTTAGTTGGCCAATTAATTTCTTTCTATTTTTAGTAGAGATGGGATCTCGCTCTTGCTCAGGCTGGTCTCGAACTCCTGAGCGCAAACAATCTGCCCGCCTCAGCCTCCCAAGTGCTAGTATTACAGGCGTGAGCCACCGCACCCAGCCACCACCTCAACCAAGTTAACAAAAAATCGTCAGAAGTTTAGCAACAACAGCAACAACTTAAAAAAGCCCAGGTGGAGTAAAATACTGCAAAGGGAGCAAAGAGTGGGCCTGGGAAGGGGCCTTCGAATGTGGCAGTTAGGAAGCACATCGGCTCCTTTTGTTATGACAGATTTAGCCTCAATTTGAACTTCCAGTTTTTCTCCAATTAGTCCTCCCACCCACGGTTCCGTCCTTCCTAACGCCCATCTCCACCCCTATGCAAGGCAAGCAAGTCCTCCCACAGTACTGTATTTTCTCTCTGGAAGGGAATTCGGGTTCATCCAAGATCTTCTCTTATGAAGTCATGCTGCTTGCCTCAGTACACGCATCATTCTAACCAGAAAGCTCCTCTCCCTCCTGTTCACAATCTATTTAACACATTGTTTCAAACTGAGCCCAAAACTTAACCGCTATCAAGAGTTTTTGAAATGATTATTATTATTAATCCCATCTCATTCCGAATTTATAGATTTCTTCATAGTTTTTACCATTAAGTACTTCTTGGCACTCAAATTTTCCCATATATATTTATATATTCTACATTAATGTCAGCGCTGACTAGCCTATTGGATGGCAAGCCTCTTGAGAAAATAGAGCAAATCTTCTATTTGTTGGTATCCCCCTCACCATGTGCTCTATGCAGTCATTGCTGAGCAAATGTTCTGGACTAAGACTGAATGCTGAATATTTACCCAAGTGAGTTATTTATTAGCAAGTGTGAGTAATGGGGAGGAAAAAATTTTAAGATGAATATGTGCTGATACTAATCCTCATATTTCTATCCAGGCTAAGCTCTTTTAAGGGAGAGTCCCACAGAAATTTCTCTGCCCTTGATAAAGGATTAGTTATGAATGGGAAGTGTCTACGGGGAAATCTCCAGGATCCCCTGTTCTGGGTAGCCATCCCAGTTCTGATGACATAAAAGTGATGCATCATGGCAACAACTTATGAATAACATCTGAATAACATCACTGAATTGAGTTTCTATGTAGTAACCAAGAGAAACTAAATCACCATACCACCCTTGGCAGATCAAAACATGTATAATAGTGTTTTTCTCATTTCTGCACTTTCAGGTACTTCCCTGAGGGTATTACCATCTTCCTCTTATTCTAAACAAAGAATGTAGACTTTAGATTAATGTGAACATAAAATAAAATACTGGAAATCTTTTTTTAAAATAAAGCTTAATATTTTGAGTGAAGCTTCCAAATATCTCTTAGGCCCAGAATTCTAAGAAATCAAATTTCCAGAAAATAGGAAAATAAAGTGAAGTCCTCTACTGGTATACTATCTTAAAGCTCTCAAAGATCCTTTCATTTAAATATTGTATTTCAATATATTAATTCATTGGATCCAACAAGTTTAAAGCTAAACTGATCATCTCTCCTCACAAGCTTGTATTTCTAAGCCCTAAGAATGGCCCTCACCACCTACTTGCCTAGCAGATCTAAAACTACAATATATACTGTCTAATGGGGGAGAGGTTGAAGAAGAATAGACCATATGGCCTAAAATTAGATGACAATAACAAGTAACTATTATTACAATAAACGTAAATGGTAACTTTTTTGTTTTGAAAAAAAGACTAAATTAAACTAAACTATATTATACCTATAAGAACCTAACCAAAAACAAGGGATTCAGAAAGGTTAATAGCAAAAGGAAGGAAAAAAATAAAAATAAATGCACAAAGAAGAAATACTAATAGATAATATTTGTTTACCAGGTATTATGTGTCAGATACAAAGCTAAATAGCTAGCACAAGATAAAAGAATTAAGCAGGAATTGAGGTTTTAATATCACAAGGTTGTAATCAAGGTAAAAAGGTATTATATGATGGACCAAATGTTTGTTTTATAATAGAGATATTCCACACGGAAGATAAAACCATCATAAACTTTTATGCACTAATAATATAGCACCAAAATACATAAAACAAAAACTATTGGAAATA
>VBSM01002616.1:46054040-46074501 GCA_008086735.1 Cheirogaleus medius
GCAGCTCTACCAAACTAACACACCTCTGGAATGCAGCCATGTCTGCATGTGCCAGGGTTGCGTGGCCTGCTGAAAAGAGCCCACCGGGCACAGCAGCGGTCTCCAGCGCTTACTCTCCCAGTGGCCTTGGTTCCGCCTCTCCCCCCACACCCCGCCCCACCCCAGATGGAAGGGAGAGGAGCGGCATGTGCGGAGGGCAGACTCGAGGCTGCCTGCAGAGTGAGAGAGATGGCACTTGAAGCTCTGGAATGCAGCCTGCAGGGACCCAGCGCTTGCGGTCACACCAGCTGCCTCTCTCCTGCCTCTCGTCCTTATCAGGCTATTTTAAAAATGCAAGCTGTGGTCACAGCTGAGACTTCCCCACCTTTTCTGGGACTGGCTTTAAGGTCACACTCATTCCCAAGGTCTTAATTCTGAGGAAAGTTAAGAACCAAAGCCTCCACGTTGAAGCCTGAGAGGCGCTGCCAGTAACCCCAAGGCTGGGTTGGAGAGTCCTTTTAAGTGCCCAGACTGGTTCAGTGACATGAAACCCAATGCAGCAGCAGGATTCTCCTCTTCCCTCTCCTCAGGACAAAACACCACACCCGTGGATCCGCCCTGACTTCGCTCCCTCATCTGGAGGCTGCACTCAGCCCAGCGGGGGAGTCCCAGGGCCACTGTTATCTCAGGCCCATTCTTGATCAGTCCCCACACATCCCTCTGTCCTCCCAGTTCATGATGTTTCAAAACCTTGCACCTGACCTAGAGACAGTACATTGCAATGAACTTTGGAGTCAGGAAGAAGTGGCGTGAGCCCTACTTAACAGCATGATGGTCTATTTCTTCACCTGAAAAAACGGTGTTCACAATATTTAATTCACAGGGTTGTGGCGAACATCAAATACAATTACATCTAGCTCTTGGGAGCTCTTTAGTGACATTCATTTGCTCACTCTGGCACTGAAGGCACAGACTTGAGTCTGTGCACAAAAGACAAGCAGTGGAGCTGGCAACGTCGCTTTTCACCTCTCACCTCTCCAGGCCTCACCTTCCTTCCAGCTCCCCAAACACCCCTGCACCTTTACAGGTTGTTCAACCAAAGAAACCTCATTCATACTAAAGTGTTAAAGGATGGAAAGGATTGCCTATTGCCTTCCTGGGAGTATTTACCATAGGCTTCTAGTTATATACAATTCTAGAACAAGCAAAATTAATCTATGGTGACAGAAAGCAGACCTATGGTTGTCTGGGGCCAGGGCTCGGGGCTGAGAATTTCCTGCAAAGGGGCACAAGGAGACTTTTTTGGAGTGATGAAATGTTCTATATCTTTATTGTCATGGTTGTTACACGGCTGTATGCATTTGTCAAAACTCAACAGTCTGTATCCTCAAAATGGGTGAATTTTATTGTGTATAAATTATACATCAATAAAGTTGATTTTTTTTTTTTTGAGACAGAGTCTCACTCTGTTGCCCGGACTAGAGTGCCCTAGCGTCAGCCTAGCTCACAGCAACCTCAAACTCCTGGGCTCAAGCGATCCTCCTGCCTCAGCCTCCCGAGTAGCTGGGACTACAGGCACACGCCACCATGCCCGGCTAATTTTTTCTATATATTTTTAGTTGGCCAATTAATTTATTTCTATTTTTAGTAGAGACGGGGTCTCGCTCTTGCTCAGGCTCGTTTTGAACTCCTGACCTTGAGCGATCTGCCCCACTCAGCCTCCCAGAGTGCTAGGATTACAGGCGTGAGCCATGGCCAATAAAGTTGATTTTAAAAGAAAAAAGATCTATTAAAGAGGTTGATATGTAATACTAAAAAATTAATCACTAAGAGCAGAATTCTTAAAAAGCTGAAGGATGACTGACCAGGCTATGGAGGGCATTTCAAGAGAAGGTCCTGGTCTGAAAATTATTTGATGTCCTTTCCCGGGCATAAGAAGCTATTCTGAAAGTGTGGTTTAGACCTCTGAATATTAAGGATTCTGTGATTACCCATACGCTTACCTGTTTGTTCTTCACTCCCTGGTTTGAGACTAGGATATTTATTCATTCGGCCCAGGCCTTCTTCCAGGAGGTAGGGATTCTGCAGTGAGCAAGACAGTCTCTGTCTTGGGAAGAAAACAATAATCACATAAATATATTATGTTAAGCAGAGTGAGGGGAGATGGGGAGGGCAGGGTTGGAAGGGACATGTGCTGTTTTACACAGAGGGCCAGGGAAGCCCTGTGTGTGGGAAGGCGACACTTAGCCAGAGGCCAGGAGGCATGAAGGGGGCGAGCCTGTGGACGTCTAGGGCAAGGAATGGGGCAGAGGGAACGGCCCGCAGGGCCCTGTGCTCGGTGCCTTCTGGGAACCGCAAGGAGGGAGAGAGTGGAAGGAGAGATCAGAGAGGAGGTGGAGGAGCAGAGTGTGCACGTCACATTGGGTGTGTGGCTTTTACTCTTTGTGCGGTGGGAAGCCATTGAGGAATGACTGGCATGTTAGGAGACTCACGCTCCCTGTGTGGAGAGCAGATGGCGGAGGGGAGGAGCCCTCTGGGCAGGGCGGTCCCAGGAGGCCAAGGCTGGAGAGGAAGGTTGTTTGGAGAAGGCAGTACCCGGAGCTAGTAAACCGTGGCCAGATTCTGAATACATTTTAAAGATAAAGCCAACAGAATTTGTCCATGGATTGAATGTGGGATATGAAGAAAGAAAAGGAGTTAAGGACAATCCCAAGATTTAGGGGCTTTTTTTGGATATAATCGAGGGGGAAAAGCTATTTTTATTATGTTTGTTATCAAGAAAAAACTAGGGCCTTTATTTACAAAATTCTTCTTTAAATTAAATGACCATATTTCAAAATAAAAAATGGGATGGCATGAACGACCTAAAAGTTTTGATGCCTCACGCAAAGGGCAAGAGGCAGTTCAAAGACAGAGAGACGTGAGTATCAAACCGTCTGGGACAGTTTAAACGCTTATGGGATCAGTTGGGGGTGAATATTTGAAACTGGGATAATCCCATAAAATGTCATAACCTCTTATTTTTCCCAACAGAATTCTGGAAATGCTTTCTCGTTGATTCTCTTTCTTATTTCATGGTCAAAACACTTGCGCCAAGGTTGCTGAGTTGGATGGATTGGAATACTTTGATGGTGAAACAGGAGTTTGGTGACACATCGCATATTAAGATAAACAAATTTACATGAAGTTTGCCAATCCCCAGAGTAGTCTGGAATAAATCAATCATCATTTATCCAAAGAGGGAAAATATCACAGGGGCACAAGTGACAACTTTTTCCATCTTGTTTTTATCCTTTATGGTGCCGTGTTCCACAAGTTTGAAGTCATTGGTTTTTTTTCACAATTGATCCCAGGTGATGATTCATTCAGATTCCCAGTGTAGAATCACAAATTCCTTCCTCTGCTTTCACGCCACAATATTTATTCCCCAGCAAATAAAATGAGGTGAGAGGGATGAAAACATTTCTACTCACATTGACTGGGGCACTCCAGAATTTCCATTTAGGGAGGCAGAGAACACCTTCACTTCTGAAATTGTTTTCAAATAAACTGACTTCCCCAAATGCCCAGATCTCCTATGTCCCTAATAGAGAGGAGGACTGAGCTAAGACCTGTAGAAGAAAAGTAACTTGTCTGAAACTTACCCGATGAGGCAGTGCAACTCAGGAAAATATTTCTACCAAGGTAACAAGGTCAGTAAATGAAGTTAATTCTCCCCCGAATGTAGGGGAAATATTTGGCGTTCCAATACATACTAGCCTGAGGGTTTGAAAATATGTTGTTTAAAACGGCCTCAGTCATGATTTCCTGAGTTATCAGGAGAAGAATGAAGCACCTGAGAGAAGAAAGGGTAAGAGCCAAATATGGACTGAAGGCCTACTGTGCGCGGGCTCCACTTTTAGTGCAAAAGGACTACTAAGGAGAACTATTCATGCATTCAGTCTACAAATTTGTATAAAACACCTACTATGTTCCGGGTATGGGTGGTGTTTCAGAGGAAGCTGTATCAACGAATAAATGGGCCACATCCAAATCAACAAATCCCGTTTGCATCCAAGTGTCCTTACTTTCCGGTCTTGGCTTAGCAAATCAGACTGCCACCTTGTGCTGCCTGTGCCTTTGGCTGCTAAACGTATTCAGTGTGTTTTGGGGGATCCCGAGGAACACTCCAAAGGGCTAAGAATAGAGTCCCACGTGGGTGGAGGGAGAGGCAGCTCAGTCTGCTTTCCAGTCTCCAGGACACATCTGAGTCTGGTTCTGGCCTCATCCCAGAGACAGGCCAGTGGTGGCAGTGGACACAGGGTATCACCTGATTAACAAACTGGCTAATTCTGAGGACAACACACACCCAAACTCAGAGTGAAACTCCTGTGCAGAGACTCTGAGCTGTGGGCTCAAGGAACACCCCAGAGCCCCGCCGTCAGGGATACACTGAGGTGGCAGCTCCTAAGCCACCGTCACCTGCAGCGTGCAGGCAGCCGAACAAGGGTGCTATTGGGCTCTGCACCTGCCCGAGAGTCATTTCCTTATTTCTCTAGTGCTGCCCCAAACCACGACTGCTTGAAATGTCTTTTTCAAGACACTGCTGGGTGTGCCTTGGGAGGGAACAGTGTAAATAGGCAACCACAAAGGTGAGCATTGAGACGAGAAGGGATCCTACAGGGAAGTGGGAGAAGACCCAGCCACCTTCACCTTGATGAAGACGGAGGCCCCAGATAGTTCTCAGTGTGACCACGTGGTTTCCCACAACCAAAGCACGTCCTGGATCCCCTGAGAAAGAACTTCTGAATTGGGACCTCTGGCAATTTTATTTTCCCATTGTAGAGAAGTATGGCTCTCTTCCCACAACATAATAACAATACTCTGTGTGTGTGTGTGTGTGTGTGTGTCTACATGTAGAAACAGAGAATGTTTCATAGTGTCCCAAAAACTTTTCTACATTTTTTCCCGTGTAATTCTCACGGCATAACCATAATGTTAGTGAAATCATGTACAGCAGGCGACCAGAGTTGCCTAAGCCGGTAGCTCATTCTTTAGCTATGTGACCTTGGGCCAGCTATTTAACCTCCTCCTTACTCGTAAAGTGAATATGATACCTGCTTTGCAGTAATATTAAACAGATTAGCAATTCTATTTGGGGTGGGGGGAGAGGGAGGAAACACTTAGCGTAGTGTCCGGCCCGCGATATTACACTAATATATTAGCAATGGGGGGATGAGTTTGACCAGTGAGAGAACTGAAATTCAGAGAAACCAAGTGACACGTCTTAGTTCCCAATTCTGGTTGTTCCGGGAGCCAAGACTAGAACCCAGGCCCCTAGACTCTTGTGCCAGGACTCCAGCTGCTCCTTCACCCTAATTCCCACATCACCACTTATTTATGGATGACATTTTAGATAGCAAACTCTTTGCCATCTCCATTTTTTATTCCCACACACAGAAAGAATGAAAGAAAAAGGAAGGAAGGAAGGAAGGAAGGAAGGAAGGAAGGAAGAAAGAAAGAAAGAAAGAAAGAAAGAAAGAAAGAAAGAAAGAAAGAGACCCTGTACATGCTCTCAGAAATCCCCAAGGTTCCCCGTTTTCTGTAGCGCAAGGTTCATAACCTGGTGTGGACTGAATTACGTCCCCACAAAACTCATACATTGAAGCTCCAACCCCAGTGTGACGGTGTTAGGAGGTGGGACCTTTGAGAGGTGATTAGGCTTACATGAGGTGATAAGGGTAAGGTCCTTATGATGGGATTAGTGCCCTGTATAACAAAAGACACCAGAGAACTTGCTCATTTTCTCTCTCTCTCTGTCCTCTCACACGTGGAAGAGAGCGTGTGAGTTCCCAGAAAGACGGCAGCTGCCTGCAGTCTCAGAGGAGAGCCCTCACCAGAACCCAGCCATACCGGCACCCTGCTCATGGACGTCCACCCTCCAGAATTATGAGAAAATAAGTCATTTAAACCACCCATTCTACAGCATGTTGTTACCGCAACCCCAGCAGACGGAAACACCTGGGGTCCATGGACCACCCCACACACATACAAAACTGAGATGCAAAGACGGGCCCCAAGTTGAGAACCTTCTCCGTTGTTGTCAGAAATGTGTGTGCACTTTCCTTGAGGAAATGTCCATAGCTTTCATCACATTCTCAAAGGAATCCACGAGGGGAAAAAGGTTGGAGCCTATGAACCTATATCCCTTCTCGTCTGTACTTGCCAGCGTAGGTCAGGTTCTCCAGAGGCGCACCTAGCTCTCAATGTTAAAAAGACACCTCTCCAGGTGACACAAGGGCAGGTAGGGACAGAACAGCACAGGGCTGGGAAAGGCAGAGTCAGTCCAGGGGAAAAGATATTTCCCTATTTGATCATTGTATTTGAAGCCTGTTTGCTTCCTCCAAGTAAACAAAAACTATCTAGATGGTAGGATTTTTTTCCCCCTCTCACTAAAATACATCACAGAATATAGTCAGCAGAAGGAATAATTTGTTTGTAACCAGTTTTGTTTCTTTTTCATGATAATGACATCTGACATCCAGGGTTTTTACAGTTTCCGAAGCGCTTGTGCTTGCTTTGCCTTGTTTTCCGTCTTTACAGAAACTCTGCAAAGGAGATGTCTTGATCTTTATTTGACAGATGAGGAGACTGAAGTTCGGAGAGGTAAGCAACCACCGGAAAGTGGTCCAGCGCCCCCCCCCCACCCGCCCAGCCTCTTAACTCCATAGCCAAGCTGCATCCCTGTTCCCCCAGGAGGCCTCTGGCCCTGCAGGGAGCTGACTTCCCAACGACATTAGAGGCTGTGCCCTCTGCCCTCCTTTTCCCTAGAGAACTCTGTGGCCTCCCTGCAGGCCTCGCCCTGCTGAGCTCATTCGCAGCTGGTGTTGCCCTGCAGCCTCACTAAGCTAAACAGTCTGCGTTTTACACTGTTGGGTTTGGCAGGACTCCACCTTTAATTTCTCTTTCCCAAGTGAAACTATCTGACACATTGACTTCGCTGGGGCCAAGCTGGCATCTCTTAGCAAATGTCTCCATTCACAGCCTGTTTTCCATAATTCAAGTTTTGCGCTGTTATTATATTTCTACTCATTCTAAGGCGCAGAACAGAACTGTCAAATGGCCGTATCTGTGTTTGGTCTTAGTCAGGGACTTGCATTGCTTGGATTCCAGCTCACCTGGAATCTTAGGGGCTTCTGGCAGCGAGGCCACTCTTGTCTAGAACAAGCTGGGAAGGAGATGCCCTCAGGGCTGGGTGTCCTGCCTGCTCCCCACGTCCACCCTACTAATCCCACGTCCTTCCCCACATCTCCCCTGTTCTCTAAACACCTTCCCACTTCTAATCCGCTCTTTTTTCTTTTTTTCTCTTTTCTTTTTTATTCTAACAATATCTATTGAGTGCTTTCCTATTCCAGGCACTGAGTTACTTGCATTATGTTCATTATCTGAATCCATTTTCTCCTCCCAGGAAGAAGCTGATAAACATAGTCATGGCAATGTTTATAGGACAGATAAGGCTTAATGGGTTAACCCGAGGGCACTTTAGTGGAAACCAAAGACCTTATGGCATTGTCAATATTATATAAAAGTATTAGTAAGCTGAATAAGGAAGGAAATGTATGCCTTGGTTTAGTTTCGGTGGACTGGATGTGTCTTCCTATGAGACCTTGAATTGTGTTAGGAATTCGCCTGTTCCATTAGCAAGACTGTCTGTGGCAAGTTCATTACTCAGTTCAGTTCAGTGCAATGGTATATATTAAGCACCTATTGTGTGCAGTGCATTGCACTAATCTGGCAATACAAAAATGTCTACACACAGGGGGCTCCTGAACTCCTGCAACTATGGAAAGTTAATGTCCCTTGACATTTTTCAGGGGAGAAGTTTCATATCTTTCTGAGATTGTTCAAGTGTTTCTTCTTCAACTCATTAGAGGTTCTGAGTGACTGCTTTATAGATTTAAGTGATAAAATAAGCCCTAGGATAAGACACAAGAAAAAAATAAATTAACATACAGATGGAACTAATTTATAAACACGTACAAAAAACGAAGTCCCCTCTCTCTGTTACCATCTGCCGCAGAGGCAACTGGAAAGGAAGGGCCCTCTGCCCACCTCCGCTTTCTCCTCTGGTCTCCTCTGCTCACTCCCCTGGCAGTGCTTGTCTGAGCTACCCTAAGGCATTTGGCCAACTAGAAAAGCCCAGGAAGTGATCGATCTCTTGTTTAGTCTTGTCCATTTGGTATTCACCTACTGTTAGTCCTTACAAGTCAAATTTAGTCTGTTTCCCTAGCTGGATTTACCTTGAGTGAAGGAAGTCATCAAAATAAACAATTTTAAGTCTCCATACACACACATACATATACTCACATATGTAATTTAAGGCAACAGACATCTGGCTTCACCACCTGGTTCATTCATTCATTCAATCAACATTCATTATCCTACCAGGAGCCATGCTCTCGAGTTGAGGACATAAGTTAAGTACCCCGCATCTTACGGCCCTCACAATCTAGAGACAGACACATGATTATAAAACAGTGAGTTAAGTGCAAAAAAAGCAAATGAACTGGGAATTCAAGAAATTCCAAATCTGAAATGTATGTCCCTCCACCGCCCTCAACCAAAGACCAGCTGAGTGCTGGCCAGTGCAGGGTCAGGGGCATGATGGCTCCAAAGTTAGGACAGCTCTCCTTCTGCCAACTCCCTGTTTCCAGATCATGTGGCGGCTGCCCTCTGAGGGACATTGTCTGAGAGGACACCCTTGCTTGGCTTCCTCCTTTCTCTGGGATTCCCAAGGATTCACCACCTCGAGCACTTCCCTGGGGAGCCTGACCTCACACAGGTACAAATGAATGAATGAACGGAGGTGGCCCTGCACCGGCTCACAGGAGAAGAAAAACAGAAAGGCCTGGAAAATAGACTCCAACTGTTTGACAGTGTTGCTTTGAGATGCAGTATGTGACGAGTGATTGGCAAAGTGCCTACAGTGCCTGACATTATTATTATGATGTTATTATTAGTTACTTTCCTATCTCAGTGCCTTAAATCGCCGGTGACCATAGCTGCCTCTCGCCCTGCGCTGTGATGAGGGCTGCGCACACATTTTCTCATTCGGTCCTCACAACAACCAGGTGAAGTGGATGTTATTCGTATCCCCACTTCACAGGGAGGAAACTGAAGCTTAGTAGGTTAAGTAACTGACCCCCAAGGTCACTAACCTGGCCAGAGAGAGAGCCAAGGTCAACCCTGAGTCCCTCCTGCTGGAGACTGGGCTGGTCATCAAGGCCTTAGGTGGAAGTTGATGGTCACTTTCTCCAGGGGTTTCTGTGGGTTCAAACAGATGTCTGTGCCACCGTGGAGAGCCGGAAGGGAGGCCCCAGCCCAGCAGGTCTGAAGAGGCTCCCCAGGGAGCTGCCCTCACTACAGAACGGACCTCCTGCCAAAGAGCTTTTAAAGGAAACCAGGAAGTAAGACTGCTCCTCACACACACTGTCTGATGGCGTCACTTTGGGCAGAGAAGAGGCTGCTCCTCCAAGATCCCACTGTGAAAGGAGCAGTCCAGTCTGGTCCTTGCAGGGAGGTAACGCCACCTGGACGGGACTGGACGTTAGCTTTATCACTGGCATTTTATGCCGGTGATAAATGATTGATATGTTGATAAATCAGCAATCATTTATCAAACATCAACTATGTATCAGATTCTGTGCTAGTCCTGATTAAAATAAAATAAAATAAAAAAAAACGTAGCCCCAGGCTTAGAAAAGGTGATAGTCTAATTTCTAGAGGAGGCAGGTAGGTACTACCTGGAATGCGACATAGGAAGTGCTGAAAATGAGAAGCTGTTCAGAGTACGACCTCCGGGGTTTCAGCTCTGAGTCTGGCACGTAAGTGTGGTGTAGTTATTTAAAACCTGCAAGCTTCAGTTTCCTCAGCTATAAAATGAGGATAATAGGACCTATCTATTAGTCTTTGCTGAAAGGATTAAACAACAAATGTATGTAGAATGTTTAACGTTGAGACTGCTCCTGGTTATCTCCCTGAATAAGTGCCAACCTTCACAATCTTGGGCGGGCGACATAACCCCTTCCTCCCCAGCTGCCCAATCTGTAAATTCAGACAGACGCATCTTCCAAACGTCTGGATCTGTCAGTCAACAGAGGTCGCCTGCGAACTCTGAGAAGTGCAGTGGGAACACGGAAGGAATGAGCAAAGCTGGGACATGGAAGAGCAGCCTTGCGTTGGGCACAGCAAGTGCATACGTGCTGAGTTGTACGACACCTGCTCTTCCTCTGTGGCCGTACAAAGGGGGTGGAGGGTGGGAGGTGGGGTGACCCCCAAGGCGCAGCATAGTGAGGGCAGCCTTCCCAAGGAGGTGGGACCCGAGCTGTGCCTCGAAGGATGCATAGGACTCTCTCAATCAAATTCTCGTATGAAACCAGAAACAAGCCCGGATGTTCACGGACCAGCAGAGAGGTCAGAGTGGAAACTCTCAGGGATCATTTAGACCTAATCACAGACCTTCAGGGTCGCCTAAGTGAGTGGATGAGACCGCCACCAGGCTCATCCCTTGCCCACAGCAGGGTCCCAGCAGCCACCCTGCTCTCTCAGATGTCTTGCCTCAGAAACCCTCCCCACAAGCAGGGGTCAGGTGCCCTCAGCTCATCAGCTCCTCTCCACGCCTCACCTCTACCCATCAGCCTGCACCTTCTAAGAATGTGGGCTCCAGGACCAGCCTGTGTCCACAGAGAATGTTTGAGAAACACAGCTTGAAAGGCCAGGATGCCCCCCCAGAGTAGCCAATCACATCTTGCTAGTTTTTTATGTGCCAATTAAACCAGAAAAAGCAAACAAACACTCCCAGTCTGACCCAAAGGAGAACAAATGAGGCAGTTATAAGAAGATGGGGCGTGACCCTATAAACATGAACCGGTAGAGCTGGAAAAAGTTCTCTTTCAAAGGGAACGGCTCCGCTTGCTCAGTTTCCCTGGGGTGCAGCGATTCCTAGTGCGCATCTGTTTATGATCATCCATTGCAGGTGCAAGTAATGGAAGTGAAAACCGTACCTCCCAGCTAAACCATCTCTGCCTACTTACTTGTAGCTACTTACCTGTCTCTATCAAGTAGCACATATTAAACTCAGGCCTAAGGAAACAAGTAAAAAAGGCTAATTGCCTGGCAGGAAATTCCCAGGTAATTAGGCAACAGCTCCAGTCCCTGCTCTGTCACTAACCAGCACTGTGACCTTTACCAGGTCCACCTCCCTCCATCCCCATCCACATAACCTAAGGCCAAGCCCTGACTTCCCTCCCCTGGACTGCCACAGCCGCTACTAACTGATGTCTCTGGCTCTAATTTTTCTCCTCCCTCAAGCATTCCCCATGCTGGAGACCTTCAGAATAGAGATCTTTCTAAAACCCCAAATCTGGTTAATGCTCTCCTGCTTAAAATCTCTCTTCATTTCCTCTAGGATAAAATTCAAACACCCATGTATGACTTACAAAGTCATTCATGCTCTGGCCCTGCTACCATCCCAGACTCCTACCTCACTGTTCCCCCATCTGGTGTTCTGCGCTCCAGCCACAGATACACGACCATGGTTCCCTGTATAATACTGATAATAGCCACAACGGCCAACATTTATTGAGTGTTTTCTATGTATCAGGTAGTGTTCTAAAGAACTCTTCATGCATTAACTAATTTAATCTTTACCACTCTACTATATAATGACTATGATTATCTCCATTTCACAGATGAGAAAACTGAGGCACAGAAAGGTTACACAACTATCCAAAGACACCCAGCGAGTAAGTGGTAGAACCAGAACACACCATGCTTATCATCCCTTGCCTCTTCTCCTCTCTCTGAGTCTTGTACATGGGGTTCCCCCCACCTGGAAGACCCTTCCCTTTCTCCCCCTTTCTCTTCCCCACCCTTTCTTCATTTGGCTGACTCCCACTCCTCGTCTGAGAGTCGCCATGTATCTATCTCCTCCTCTGAGAAGCTTCTCCTCCCCAGCTGCTATCTCCCCTCAATGGCAATTAATCTCCAAAGACAGCCGCCACTGAATGATGCCTCTGATGGTCACGCCCTTATGAAGCTCCTTCGCACATTGGTCTCAGCTGGCGCTGTGACTCACGGTGGGGCACGGTAGGAGTAACGCTGAGTAAATTCTGGGGCTAGGTCATAAAAAGCCTTGCAACTTCCACACCAGTCTCTTGGAACAGTCACTCTGGAGGAAACTGTGTAAGAAGTACTTCATGCTGTGAAGAAACCAAGCCAGCCATGTGGAAAATCTACGTGGAGTTGGAGAGATGCCCAGTCGGTCCTCGGCTGTTCTAGCCATCTGAGGCCATGTGATAAAGAAGCCATTTGGACGTCCAGCAGCTTAGTTGAGCCTTCAGATAACCCCAGCTTCAGCCACCACCTGACTGCAACCATATGAGAAAACCCAAGAAAGAACCACGTAGCTAACTAAACCCAGGCAACCCGCAGGACTGTGGGATTTAATGACAAATTGTTAGTTTAAGCCACTAATCTTTAGTCTTAGTATGCAGTCACAGATAACCAGAACAATGGGGATACAGTGGTGAACAATAGATTCTGTCTACCGTCGAGGAACTCTTAGTCTAATGGCAAAGACGGCCAAGTGGACAGACGAGTACACACAGCGGCATGAGTCCGGGCAGTGGGGAGGGTTAGGGCATGATGGTCCACTCCTGAGCACACTGAGCTGAAAATCAACGAAGAATGCAATAAGATGTAGATGACTAAAGCATGAGCTTTTCGGTCACATGGCGTTGTCTTTGGATCCTAGTACTTAACTAGCTTTTCGAATGACTTAAGGAAAGTTTCTGAAACCCTGAGCATTACCTTCATCATCTATAAAATGGGGAAAATAATGCTTAGCTTGGAAGATAGTTATAAAGATTGAATTAAGTACTGTTTGTAATATTTGCCATAGCCTACGATATGGTAACATTGTCTATATTATATAAAGAGTGACATATAGATGTTATAAGGGACTAAATGTATCTATAGCTAGTCACAGAAAAATAATCTCTGGTCCAACAATGACCTGGGCTTGTCAAAGCTCACATCAAACTACCACAACAGAAAATATGTCTTCTAGACGTGTCAGCTTATCTCCATGCTGTAAATGTTATGACTAAATCATTAACTATATTCAACTTACTTGAAAGCCCCTTTCTTTGGAAGAAAATGAAGAGGGGGTTTGCTTCTTATTCTTTGGCTTATACTAAACAGGAGACGGGATTGGCCACTCCTTGAGGGCAGGAAAAGATTCTTGTTCATCCTCGTGTTCCTGTGCTGATGTAGGGTAGCTGCTAAGTATGGAATGAATGAATTAATGAATGGAAGATGAACTCACAATAACTGAGCACATACAAAGTGCCAGAAGTAGGCTGAGCATTTTACCTACAGTATCTTATTTATTAACACTTCTCATAACCACTCTATGGTATTGGCAGTACAGTTATTTCTTTTTCTTTTCTTTTTTTTTTTTTTTGAGACAGAGTCTCACTCTTTTGCCCAGGCTAGAGTGCCGTGGTGTCAGCCTAGCTCACAGCAACCTCAAACTCCTGGGCTCAAGCAATCCTCCTGCCTCAGCCTCCCGAGTAGCTTGTACTACAGGCATGCGCCACCATGCCTGGCTAATTTTTTCTGTACATATTTTTAGTTTGCCAATTAAATTATTTCTATTTTTAGTAGAGATGGGGTCTCGCTCTTGCTCAGGCTTGTTTTGAACTCCTGACCTTGAGCGATCCACCCGCCTTGGCCTCCCAGAGTGCTAGGATTACAGGCGTGAGCCACCGCGCCCGGCCAGTACAGTTATTTCTGATTGAAACCATTCTTCAGTATTCAACACCTTGCTCAGCATTACCTGCAACACAGTCACAGGGATGGTGTTTTTCAGAAAGGAAAAGTGTGGCTTGACTTAGCAGAGAAAAGACTCTCACTGCCACACAAAGTTTATCTTCCAATTGTTACATACATATGTGAATAACCTTTGAACGTTTAGATAAGCTGGTAGAAGAAAAGAGCTGAGATAACTCTCCAGTAACTGGAGCAGAATGAGGGCTGCAAGGTGTAGATCCCTTCAAGACCGTTACCAAATGTTTGCAATTCACAGATAACAGGACACTCAATCAGAGCGATCAAACTAGATGTCAGGAGACTTATTCAAAGAACCTCTCTGGTAAAAAGAGAAGTCTCTGCATTTGTGCTTCCTGTCAAAGAGGGAATATACTTATTAATATATCAGTCTGGGTACGATCAGGAGGCAGAAACCACACAGTACTTCAAACAGGGAAATTTTAGTACAGTGAATTATGAAGCTCTGGTAGGAGTGTAACTATAAGACAGAAAGAGGACTCTAAAGGGTACTTTAGGGGGGTGCCCAAGGAAAGACAAACTTGGAAGGGGGTTTGTCTTTCTGAACCTGAAGAATGGGGTTCAGACCGCATTTTAGAAGATGTGGCTGCAGCCTGCTGGGTGGCAGAGAAGTGGGTTGCTCAGCCAAAGCTGGCCCACAGTTGCTAGGCAACCAGGAAACAACTCTGGAGGCAAGCGAGCTGGGATTGGCAGGCAGGTGTGCAGGAGGAGTTGGGGCGCCACTGCAGGTGTGAGGCCTGGAGCTTGCAGCATCCACGTCAGAGGGCCACGAAGCACTGGGCCTGGATGGGGGCTGCCTGGTCACTGAGAGACTGCACATTTCAGCCTCTCAGCGGGGTCAGAGCACCATTCGATGTCTTCACAGACCCTGATTACTGACCAGCCATGCAGCAAGAGCAAGAAAAAGAAAAAACACGACACACCAGGACTAGGAAGAGAAGCCTGCAATTTCTCTCTGTTGTCTTCTACTGTACAACTTAACATCATTCTCCCCATACAGGAGAAATACTTAGAGTCCAGTCCATTATCATAGAACGTGTACTGAGGGGTGAATTTGCAGCTAAGAGACCATAAATTGGTAACTAGCACAGCACCTAAGTACGAAAGGAAAACAAATTAAGAATACTGTATATAGAAAAAAATAACCAGGTACTCTGTTGCCTCTACTCCAAGAAACAAAATGAAGATTATTCTTGATAAGACCTTTGTACCGGGGCTCTGTCTCTGACCATGATACAAAGAAGTGGGCATGGGCTAGGTGCGGTGGCTCACACCTGTAATCCTAGCACTCTGGGAGGCCAAGGCGGGAGGATTGCTTGAGCTCAGGAGTTTGAAACCAGCCTGAGCAAGAGCGAGACCCCATCTCTACTATAAATAGAAAGAAATTAGCCAAACAACTAAAAATAGAAAAAAAATTAGCCGGGCATGGTGACACATGCCTGTAGTCCCAGCTACTCGGGAGGCTGAGGCAGGAGGATCGCTTGAGCCCAGGAGTTTGAGGTTGCTGTGAGCTAGGCTGACACTATGGCACTCTAGCCCAGGCAACACAGTGAGACTCTGTCTCAAAAAAAAAAGAAGTGGGCATGGATTTTAGGTGCCCAAGTTTATCCTGCCTGACAGTAATCTCCTCAGTGATTCCATATGGTTTTGTCATCACTGTTCTACCTATATGTTTTATCAAGCTAGATATAATTTCAACCTAAACCACCTTGACTTCTCCTTGAGTATTTCTTATTTAATCTAAACATATGGGTGTCTATATGTAGCAATGCACCTTATAGATTATAGATTCCAGTGTCAAGAGTGTCTGCTATTCCTGGAGTTTATTTTGCCACTGCACTTAAGTTTTGTTTGCTCTGTTCTACAGAAACTTGGTGAATAGATTTTGTCTCCTTATTTGTAGCTTAAATGATTTTTCATATCTGAGCTTTGATAGCAACTTTGCCTTTAGAGAGCGTGGATTAATTTCCTAGGACTGCCACAACCAATCACCACAAACTCGCATGGCTGAAAACAACAGAAATTTATTCTCCCTCGGTCTGTAGGTTAGGAGCCAGGACTCAAAGTGTCAGCAGGCCTGTGGTCTCTCTGCAGGCTCTAGGGGAGGCGTGTTCCTTGCTTCTTCCCAGAGCCTGGTGGTTGCCAGCAAGCCTTGGCATTCATCGGCTTGTAGATGCAGCACTCCAATCTCTGCCTTCGTGGTCACATGGTTTTCTCCCTATGCGTCTTCTGTCTCTGTGTCCAAATTTCTCTCTTGGAAGGACACCAGTCATTGGATTAAGGCCCCCACCCTAATCCAGTATGACATCATCATGACTTGGTTACATCTGCAAAGACCGATTTCCAAATAAGGTCACATTCACAGGGAGTGGGGTTAGGACTTGAACATTTCTTTTGCAGGGGCATAGTTCTACCCACTGTAGAGCACCAGATTGTCCTTCTGTTTCTTCTAAGCATGAATTAACCATGTGCAGCACCCACCTCCCACCAAGGACTGGCCGGGAAATGGGGAAACTAGAGAACTAGAACACTCTGGACGCTGAAACTGGCCTCCATGTTTCGGTTGAAGGCTTGTCCCTACATTTCAGAAGTGATAAGGGGAGAAGAATTTGTGCAGTTCTGAGCAAAGGTGTAACTTAGTGAGTGGTTTTCTATATGTGGAGATGCTTTTGGCTGTGAATTTAAGTGTGGGATAAACCAACCAACCCAATAGGCATTGACACCATCTCTATGGGTCTGTGGACCTCCACTTTGGGGTTTTGTTTGTTTTTAGCTTATTTGCATTGCCAGATCACTTGCAAAGTGCCTCATTATAATAGTTTCCCTCTCTTGAATGCTTCCTCTTATCTCCCCAAGCCTTACCTGTCTTTAGGCCCCTCCATGTCCTAGATCCTCTGTGGAGGCTTCTTTACTTGTTCTTCAATTTGTTCCATAGATATTCATTGAGCGCCCATTACATGTTGGGCACTTTGCTTGGTGCTGAAAATACAATGAGTAAAAACAGATTTAGTCTCATTCCTCATGGGGCTTCTAATCTAGTGAGAGAGAGAGATATCAATCAAATAACCAGACAAATATAATACTGTGGCAAGTGTTGCAAAGCAGAGATGCAGCATGCAGGGAGAGCCTCTCACAGGAGGATTTGACCGAGCCAGGGGCGTCGGGCAAGGTTTCCCTGAGAAAGGGTATGCTTTAGCTGGGATCTGGAGGATGCATGGAAGTCGCCTGGGTGAAGGGGGCAGAAGAGCAGAGGAAGTAGAAAAGCAGCATGTGCAAAGGCCTCGTGGGAGTCAGGGGCTTAGAAACTGGAAGCAGGCAGTGGGGGAGGGCAGGCAGGAGACAGGGGCTAGATGGGTCAGTGGCACCGTGCAGAGCCTTCCAAGCCGTGCTAAGGAGCTTTGTCTTTCTCCGTTCTCCAAAGAGCAATGGGAAGACACTGAAAAGTGGTTAATTGGTTGTTGCTTTGTCTTTGAGGGGAAGTAACATGACAAGGTTTGTTCCACCTGGTAGGGAACTCTGGAAAAAGATGAGAATTTGTGGCAAACCTCCACTTAGGCTGACATTAACATCTGTCTCCTCTGAACTCATTTGTCTTATCTGTGTGCCTCCTGCCTTGATTTACCAGCCATGCAACCTTGGGCAGACCACTAATGTGAGTTTTAGCTTCTCCTCTGAAAAGGGTGATGTTAATGATAGATACTTTAGAGAACCTTTATGCAGATTGAATTAAATAAATCATGCATCTAAAGGACGGAGCAAAGCATTTGACACAGGGCTTGAGCTCTGAAATATTAGCTGTTATTATTTTATTATTACATCTCAAGCATTATATTATCTATTGGTTTATTCTAGTGAGAGAGATAGATATCAATCAAATAACCAGACAAATATAATACTGTGGCAAGTGTTGCAAAGCAGAGATGCAGCATGCAGGGAGAGCCTGCATGGCATACTTACTTACTTATATGGCATAATTATGCCATATAATCAGCCCTCCATTTTAATTTTCTTGAATTATTCTTTAATTGTGCACTTTTTAATTGTAACTCTCCAATTAAGACTGAAAGCTTCTTAAAGGCAAAAACTGTTAGATCTCTCACTGTCTAACATGCTGCTGATATAAATATTTATTGATTGATTAGTTCTTCAGAGCTCAGTCTGCATCTGCACACACTTATTTCGAATAGTGAAAGCAGCATAGGAAGGTGGGAGAATGAGCTGAGCAAGTGAAAAAAAGTAGAAGAAGGGAATTTGTTTCTGATTATGAATGTTGATCTTCAGGCTTGAGTGGTCCAAAGAGAGATGCAAAGGTGCACATAGAAATTCCTCAGGACCACAAAACAGAGTCCTCATCATCAGAGTTAGCATTTACTGAGCGTGTATTGTTAGTGCAGCTGGTCCCCGACTTAATATTGTTTGACTTAGGATTTTTCCACTTTAGGATGGGTTTATTTGGACATAACCCCATCGTAAGTCAAGGAGCATCCGTTCATGTATTAACTCATTTAATCCTCACAATAACTCTGTGAGGGTGATATAACGATTACCCCCATTTTACAGCAGAGAAAGGGACAGCTATCCAGAGAGCTTACATACCCACTGTGACACAGCCCACACGTCCCACAGTCATATCATTGAAGACTCTTGGTTTCTGCCATCACCCTTGGGGCTGAGCAGGACCTACCCTGGCCTATTCCTGTGAAGTCTCTCTTCCATCACACCTATGCGGCAGGCAGCACTGTGCTGCCCAGATCAAGCAATCATGTGTTCTACTCCACCTAGCTGGAGGTTTAAAGCAAATCTCCTAAATTTGCTGTCTCCTAATTTGAAAAACAAGAGGTGGAAAGAAGGGACCCTCATCAGAAATCTATACCCCCATGGGGTAGAATAGCTAGATGTAGCTCTTCTCCATAACACCCTCCTCACAAGCGTGGGGCTGAGTCGGACTGGGCTCTGGGTCACTCATTTCCCTGGCCTCCGCATTCCCACTGCAGCCCTGTAGCTTCTGACTCTATTTAATGCTGTGCTTTGTACAGTGTTTTGTGCATTTTGGCATCAGATAAAAGTTAAATTAGAAAACCTTAATGTGGCATCACTGCATTTATTTTGGCCTCTACCTTGAAGGATCAGTACTCCTTTTATGGCATATCCTACATGCCTTAGTATTTTTCAAAACCAGGGGATGGGAAGGAAATCGAGCCAAGCCACTCCAAGTTGAATTGGCAGAGAGCTGGAAGAGAAGATAAATGACTATTGTTAGCATCAACGTAGGTGTCTCTTCCAAAGGAAAGTGACAGGGTCACACACACAGGCATACACACACACACAACATGGTGGCAAAGTCCAGGTTCAGCTTCAACACCAACCAGACCTGTCTCAGAGTTACAAGGTGTGGCAAAAGAAGATGCCACCTACCAGAAGACCTAAGTTGAAAATATCTGTATGAATTCATGATTCTTTTTCCTCTTTAAAAAAAATGCAAGAGAGCTGGGCACAGTGGTGTATACCTGTAGTCCCAGCTACTCAGGAGGCTGAGGCAAGAGGATGGCTTGAGCACAGTTCAGGTTACAGTGAGCTCACTTTAGCTGGGATCTGGAGGATGCATAGAAGTTGCCCAGGTGAAGGGGACAGAAGAGCAGAGGAAGTAGACAAGTAGCACATGCAAAGGCCTCATGGCAGTCAGGATTGTGATTGTGTCACTGTATTCCAGCCTGGGCATCATAGCTAAAGCCTGTCTCTAAAATAAAATTAAAAAAAGAGAGAGAGAAAAGCAATAAAAGGCAAAACAATAAGGACAGAAAGCAAACAGGCATGAGAAAACTTTTGGGGATGATGGAAGTATTTTAAAACTGGATTATGGTGATAGTTATATAAATTTGCTTAATATCTTTGAACTGTATAATCAAAATGGGTGAATTTTATGCAACATAAATAATATTTCAGTAAGCTGTTGAACATTTCTTTAATTTGAAACAAAAACACAGCAACTCTGATTGATTCACAGATCAGAAAGGGTAAAAGTGAGGTCGGATGGGAACTGAGGGGAGGAGAGGTGGTGTGGGGAACAGAGCCATGGTCAGCCTAATATCCTGACAAAATCAATAAAAAATTAAATGCCCCAGACCATTAGGAATTGGGTCATATAACTAAACAATAAGCCATTTGTGGGACAAGGGCTTCCATAGTTTTCATTTCTCTTTGGTGCAGCAATTACCATTGTGTCACTTACTTTGGAGCAATTTGCATACTTTTTCACTCCCACTAGGTTGTCACCCCCATAAGGGTAGAGACTGTGATTAATCACCTGTTTATATACTCCACAGTCCCTAGCACAATGTCGAGTTAACTGGGGATATTCATTCATTAAATTATTTTTACATTTTACTTATATGTATTTGTTTATTTTTGGTAGGTCAATGTATTCACATTGTTCAAAACTCAGAAGCCACATGGGTACATGGTGAACAACGTCCCTTCCTCAGCACCCTAGACGCCTCGTTTCCCTCAGCAGAGGTATCAGTGTTACCTAGTTCTTGTGTATTTTTTGAGAGATAGTTCATCAAGATTCAAATATATTGAATAGACTCTTTTT
>VBSM01002616.1:46074522-46095091 GCA_008086735.1 Cheirogaleus medius
TCAGCTTTTATTTCACCGGGGGGCTCAGAGGGGCATACCACCAAATTCTTGAATATACTCTTTTTAATACAATGATGGCATATTATACATTGTTTTGTACATTGCTTGGACTTCAGATAGTAACGGAAATAAAGAAGGATATAAGGCATAATAGGATTAATCCTAATGGTCTCTTACGGGAAAATGGTTACTCAGTTCTAATTATAGTCTCCTTTCTGGGGAGGTTCAAGATGGTGAGGCAGGCAGAATTATGACTTAGGGTTGAGAGTGATAACCTTACCAGGAATATGAAACTGTGTGACTGCCCTTAAATCTTGGTGCCACGGCTAGGGGAAGGGTGGCATGGACAAGGCTAAGCCAGACTTGCAACTAACCCTAACTAAATTTAGCATGCAGTAGCCCAGAGATTATTATAACCTCAGTGGTTAGCACAGGTCCTGGCACATAGTAGACAATCTAAGTGAGTTAACTAATTATTTCATGAATAACTGTCTTCAACCCACCTCAACTGGAACTCATCCAATAATATTATCATTGCCTTTGATCTCTAATATTATAACATTGTCCAATATATATATGAGGGGTCTTCAAAAAGTTGATGGAAAACGTGTATTATGAAAAAACTATGCATAGAGTTCAAAAATTTTTTGCACCAAAATAAACTCATACTAACTTTTTATAACACATCTGAACAGGATCTCGTTTGAAGCACTAAGAAGAATAAGACATCAGTTTGAAAAGAGCCCCTATGAGAGCAATAAGAATTCTGCTAAAATCA
The DNA here is from genome assembly GCA_008086735.1 of Cheirogaleus medius. Taxonomy (NCBI): domain Eukaryota; kingdom Metazoa; phylum Chordata; class Mammalia; order Primates; family Cheirogaleidae; genus Cheirogaleus; species Cheirogaleus medius. The sequence goes on from VBSM01002616.1 coordinate 46,075,301, forward strand.
AAACAAAAACAAATATCAAAATTATGGTGAAGCTTGTGTAGAAGAATAATGAAATCACTGATGCTTTATGAAAAGTTTATGGGGACAATGTCCTAAAGAAATCAGCCATTTACAAATGGATAACTTGTTTTAATAAGAAATGGGGTGATATTGAAGGTGAGCCCTGTAATGGCAGACCATCCACATTAATTTGCTAAGAAAAAATTAATCTTGCTCGTACCCTAATTGAAGAGGACTGATAATTAACAGCACAAACAATAGCCAACATAAAAGACATCTCAACTGATTCAGCTTGCACAATTCTGAATGAAAAGTTAAAGTTGAGCAAACTTTCCACCCAATGAGTGCCCAAACTGTTGTGCCCAGATCAGCTGCAGACGAAAGCAGGGTTTGCAATGGAAATTTTAAACAAATGGGATGAAGATCCTGAAGGGTTTCCTCAAAGAATTGAGGAAAAGAAGAGATGAATCATGGCTTCACCAGTATGATCCTGAATACAAAGCACAATCACAGCAATGGCTACCAAGAGGTGGACGTGGTCCAGTCAAAGCAAAAGGCGACCAGTCAACAGCAAAGGTCATGGCAACAGTTTCTTGGGATGCTCAAGGCATTTTGCTTGTTGGCTTTCTGGAGGGCCAAAGAATGATAGCATCTGCTTGTTATGAGAGTGTTTTGAGCAAGTTAGCCAAAGTATTAACAGAAACACACACAGGAAATCTGCACCAGAGAGTCCTTCTCCACCACAACAATGCTCCTGCTCACTCTTCTCATCAAACAAAGGCAATTTTGCCAGTTTCAATGGGAAATTATTAGGCATCCACCTTACAGTCCTGATTTGGCTCCTTCTGACTTCTTTTTGTTTCTTAATCTTAAAAAATCTTTAAAAAGCACCCATTTTTCCTCAGTTAATAATGTAAAAAAAAAAAAGACTGCATAGACATGGTTAAATTCCCAAGACCCTCAGTTCTTTAGGGATGGACTAAATGACTGGTGTCAATGCTTATGAAAGTGTCTTGGCCTTGATGGAGCTTACGTTGAGCAATAAAGTTTATATTCTTATTTTTATCTTTTAATTCCATTTTTGCATGAAATTTTTGGCACACATGAGGGAACTTTATATATAGAAAACCTGGCATGGGGTTGGTCTTGAAACCCATGTTAGGCGAGGAAGGTATCTCCATAGGAGAAATGCCCAGATAATGAATATTAAAGCCCAAGATGATTAGAAGGACATCCCTGCATGATGATGGCCCAGAATGGCACATTTGAGCCTGAAAGGTAAGGCAACTTCATGGGGGGATAAGAGAAGTCAGAAGAGAGAGATGGTCCAGTATCAGGAGTTGGAGGCACGGCAAGGAAGTCATCCACATGGGGCTTGGACCAGCACAGGCTATTGGACGAGAGGAGGGCATCCCCACAGAGGGGCAGTGCAGTGTAAGGTGTCTGAGCCAGAGCAGGGTGAGGAGGGCATATGTGTGAGTGTGGACTGGCATGGGATGTTGGAGTTCAAGCTGGAAAGGACAAGTCTATGCTATGGGACAGCCTAGCACAAGATGTCAGGGTCTAAGCAAGGTGATAAAGATGTTCCCATAGAGAGGTAGCCTGGAGTGGGTACTGGAGCCTGAGCAGGGTGAGTAGGGCATCCACACCTGAGCATCCTGGGGTGAGAAGTTAGAGAGCAAAGGAGTGAATGAGGTGTCTGAGCAGGGAGGCAGCCTGGCATGGTGTGTCAGAGCCTGAGTGGAGTGCTGAGATCATCTGTGCGAAAGTGACAAAGTAGCAGATATGGGAGATTGGTTATATACAGAGGGGCTTATCAAATAAAAAATTAATATGAAGGAAAATAAGAGGCATTTGGAGAAGAGAGTTAGGAAAATGGAAAGGCAGAAAACTAGAATAAATCCTAGGCTCTTAAATTGGAATTAGAAATATTGGGGTGAACTCATATTTTCCAATATAGAGAGATATAGACATAGAGATAAATGTAAGTGTTTGCAGATATATATGCATGTATATTCATATGCACATGATCACATACACACATTCCTTAGCTCTGTCCACTGAGAGGGCCTGAGAGCAGTAACACTCCAATACCAACAAGAGGGATTTCCATGGTTTGTAAAGCTGCTGGCTGGATATGAAGCATAAAGAGATCTCTGTGGCCTTGCTAGTGTCATATCCTAAGCTTTGCTGAATGGAAAGTCTTGATCCTACCCTCAAAACATTCAAAGCCAATAGTGATCTGAATCTAACTAAAACTGCAAAAAACTCAGATCCACTTACACTTCAGATTATACTTATTCAACTTCCTATAGGGTGTGCTCTTTTGGGGGTGGGGGGGTAAATATTACTTCAGTCTAGGCATAGTGGCTAATGCCTGTAATCCCAGCACTTTGGGAGACTTGATGCAGGAGAATCGCTTGAAGCCAAGAGTTGGAGACCAGCCTGAGCAAGAGAGATACCCCATCTCTTCCAAAAATAGAAAAATTAGCTGAGCATGTTGGTACGCACCTGCAGTCCCAGCTACTCAGGAGGCTGAGGCAGGAGGATCGCTTGAGCTCAGGAGTTTGAGGTTGCAGTGAGCTATGATGATGCCATGGCACTCTAGCCCAGGTGACAGAGCGAGACTCTGTCTCAAAAAAAAAAAAAAAAATCAATGAATGAAAACACTAGAAATAAAAAACATACCAGAAATGAAGAAGTCATTTGATGACCTTGACAGTAGATAGGACACAGGAGAGAAAAGGATCAATAAACTTAAAGACAGACCAATAGAAATACAGTCATGTGTTGCCTAACAATGGAATTATGTGTTATTAGGTGATCTTGTCATTGTGCAAACATTATAGAATATATGTACACAAACCTAGACACTACAGCCTACCACACACCTAGGCTATATGGTTAACCTATTGCTCCTAGGCTACAAACCTGCACAGCATGTTACAGTACTGAATACTGTAGGCAATTGAAACACGAGGTAAGTATTTATATATCTGAACAAATCCAAACATAAAAAAGGTATAGTGTAAGTACAAAATAGTGTTACATAGTATTTAAAAAGATAAAAAATAGTACATTTGTATAAGACACTTACCATAAATGGAGCTGGCAGGACCGGAAGTTGCTCTGAGTGAGTCAGTGAGTGAGTAGGGAGTGAATGTGAAGGCCTAGGACATTACTATGCACTACTGCAGGCTTTATAAACACTGTACACTTAGGCTACATTATTTTTAAAAATTTCTTTCTTCAATAATAAGTTAACCTTAGGTTACTGTAATTTTTTTACTTTGTAAATCTTTTCATTTTTTTAAAGCTTTTGACTCATGTATAATAACACTTAGCTTAAAACAAAAACACAGGCTGGGTGTGGTGGCTCATGCCTGTAATCCTAGCACTTTGGGAGGTCAAGACAGGAAGATTGCTTGGGCTCAGGAGTGTGAGATCAGCCTGAGCAAGAGTGAGATCCCATCTCTACTAAAAATAGAAAAAATTAGCTAGGTGCGGTGGCACACCTGTAGTCCTAACTATTTGGGAGGCTAAGGCAGGAGGATTGTTTGAGCCCACGAGTTGGAGGTTGCAGTGAGCTGTGATGACACTACTGCACTCTAGTCTCGGTGACAGAGGGAAACTCTGTCTCAAAAAAATAAAATAAAATAAAACACAAACACATGTACAGCTGTACAAAAATATTTTTCTTTATATTCTTATTCTATATGCTTTCTTCTATTTAAAAAAATTTGTTTTGTAACTTTTAAAACTTCTTGGTTAAAAACTAATACACAAATGCCACATTAGCCTAGGCTACACAGGGTCAGGATCATCAATATCACTGTCTTCCACCTCTATATCTTATCCCACTGGAAGGTTTTTAGGGACAATAACATGCATGGGACTGTCATTTTCTATGATAACAATGGAATACCTTCTGAAAGGCCTGCCTGAGGCTGTTTTACAGTGTGTATGTGTGTGTGTGTGTGTGTGTACACATACATATATGTAGAAGTAGTATATTCTAAAATAATGATGAAAAGTAAAATATAATAAATACATAAACCCCATGATCGTTTAGTTTGAAGAATCTTTTGATTTCCATCTGGATCTCCTCCTTGACCCAGTATACTTTCAGCAATAGATTGTTTAATTTCCATGAATTTGTGAAGTGGTGAGAGTTTCTATTGGAATTGATCTCTAATTTTATACCACAATGGTCTGAGAAGATACATGGTACAATTTCTATTTTTTAAAATTTGTTGAGGTCTGATTTGTGGCCTAGGATGTGTTGGGCAAGGCAAATTCATTACATGTAACCAAAATGTTTGTAACCCCATAATATCCTGAATTAATAATAATAAAAAAGACAATTTACAAAAAGGAAAAAAAAATAAATACATAAACCAGTAACATAGTTGTTTATTATCATTATCAAGTATTATATACTGCACATAATTGTATATGCTATACTTTTATACAACTGGCAGCACAGTAGGTTTGTTTACAACAGTGTCACCACCAACATGTGAGTAATCCATTGTGTTATGAGATTATGATGGCTACAAAATCACCAGGCAATAAAAATTTTTCAGCTTCATTATAATCCTATGGGACCAGCATCGTATATGTGGTCCATTGTTGACCAAACCAGCATTTTGCAGGTAATCCCAACTAAAACACAAATAGAAAAAAGTGGTGGAAAAATAAAACAGGGCATCTAAGATACTTAGGATGATAACAAATGATCTAAAATATTTGTATTTGAAGTCTCAGAAGGAGGACAGAGATTGAATGAGGCAGAAGAAATATTTGAAAAGAGAATAGACAAGAATTTTCCAAAACTGATGAAAGAAATCAATCCACAGATCACAACAGCTCAGTGAACTCCAAGAAGGATAAATACAAAGAAAACCATACTTAGGCACATTATAGTCAAAGTGCTGAAAAACAAAGATAAAAATAAAATCTAAGCAGCCAAAGAAAAAATTATGAATGATGGCTGACTTCATATCAGAAGGGGTAGAGGCCAGAAGACAATAGAAAGGAAGCTGAAAAAGAAAAAAAAAAAAAACCTGTCAATCTAGAAATCTGCATATATTTCAAACATGAGGTAAACTAAAGACATTTTCAGATAAGACAGGAGAATTCTTGTCCAGAAAACCTGTTGTACAAGAAAAGATTAAGGGAAATGATGCTAGATGGAAGCAGGAAGGAATAAGAGACCCAGAGAGCATAAATATGAGGCTAAATATATAAGAAAAAAATTATACATTTTGAAAAGACAATTGACTGTTAAATCAATACAATAACAGCATATTACACAGTATATAGCAATAGAAGTAAAATAAATAGCAACCAGAACTCAAAGGATGAGAGTAAGTTTATTTATGGTGTTAGTCACATATTGTTTGAGAAGAATAATGTTATATGAAGGTAAACTATGTGAAATTAAAGATATTTGTAATCTCAAGAACTACTAAAAATAAAAGAAGATGTTTAGCTAAAAAGTTAATAGCACGTTAAAAAATACTCAATTTGTCCAAAAGATGCAGAAAAATAGAAGCAGAGAAACAAACAACAGATACGACAAGTAAAAACAAAAAAATCTAAGCAATATGTTAGAACCAACCTTAAATGTGTCAAAAATTTACTTTAAATATAAATGGACTAGCCACTCTAATTAGAAAACAAAAATTATCACACTGGGGAAAAAAGATCCAAATATATGCTGTTTTCAAGAAACACTTTAGAATTAAAAAGATACAACCAGGCGTAAAGTAAAATAGTGAGAAAGTATATACTGTGCAAACACTGTGTGGCTTTATTAATATCAGATAAAATATTTTTTAAGCAAAGAGTATTCCAGAGAAAAAGAATATTTCTTTTATTTGTTTATTTACTTATGTTTTTTGAGACAAAGTCTTACTCTGTCCCCCAGGCTGGGGTGAAGTGGTGTAATCATAACTCACTGTAACCTCAAATTCTTGGGCTCAAGAGATCCTCCTGCCTCAGCTTCCTGAGTAGCCAGTACTACAGGTGTGCACCACCACACTCATTTAATGTTTCTACTTTTTGTAGAGACAGGGTCCCACTATGTGGCTCAGGCTGGTCTTGAATTCCTGGCCTCAAGTGATCTTCCCACCTTAGCCTCCCAAAGTGTTGGGATTATAGGTATGAGCCACTATGCCCAGCCAAGAATATTTCTTAATGTTAAAATATTTAATTAATAAAGAAGATATAACAATCCTAAATCTTATATGCCTAATAAGAGAGCTTCAAAATACATAAAGCAAAAATTAACAGACTAAAATGAGAACTAGACAAATTTATAAACATATATGTAGATTTTATTATTCCCTTTTAGTAATTGTTAGAATAAGTGGAGGGAAAAGGTAAGGTTATAGAAAATTTGATAGTATTACCAGTTAATTTGACCTAATTGATCACAGAATATCATGCTCAACAATTGCAAAGTACACATTCTTTTGAAGCATTCATCAAATATTCACTGAGATGGACTATATGCTAGGTCATAAAACAAGTCTCAAAAAATGGCAAAGAATCAAATTCATGTAGGGTATGTTCTTTGACCACAATGGAATTAAGACAGAAATAAGTAAGATTTTTTTAAAATTCCCAAATAGTTTGAAATTAAGCAATATTCTTCAAAATAACCCTCGGTCAAAAGAGAAATCACATGAGACATTAAAAAATATTTCAATCAGAATGATAATAAAAACACAATACATCAAAATTTGTAGGATGCAGCTAAACCAGTGCTTAGAGGAAAATTTATAGCTTTAAAATGCTTATGCTAGGGAAACAGTGTAAAATCAGTGATTTAAGCTTCCTTCTTGAAAAGCTAGAAAAAAACTGGGCATAGTGGCTCATGAGTATAATCCCAGCACTTTGGGAGACTGAGGTGGGAGGATTGCTTGAGCCTAGGAGTTGGAGGCTGCAGTGAGCTAGGCTGACGCCACGGCACTCTAGCCCAGGCAACAGAGTGAGACTCTGTCTCAAAAAATAAAATAAAATAAAGAAATAAAGAAAGCATCAGCATTTAAGATCTTACAGACATTAAATGGATAATAAGGGAATAACATGGACCAATTTTATGCCAATGAATTTTCCAAATTACGTAAAATGGACAAATTCTTTAAAAAACACAACTTACACCCAAACTGACATAAAAGAGGAAATAGAAAATCTATACATCCTCACATCTGTTAAAGAAAATTATTTAGTAATTCAAACCCTAGGCCCAAATGGCTTCACTGGTAAATGCTATCAAACATTTCAGGAAGAAATAACATCAATTTTACATAAACCTTTCAGAAAATAGGGGACGAGGAAACAATTCTTAATTCATTTTCTGAGGCCAGCATACCTTGGTACCAATTCCTAACAAAGACATTACCAAAAAGGAAGAGTATAGACAGACTTATGATACGTCTATGCAATGGAACACTACTCAGCGATAAAAAAGAATGAACTATTAAAACACACATGAATAAAACTCAAAATAATTATACCAAGTGAAAGAAGTCAGTTAAAAAAAAGTATACACTGTATGATTCCACTTATATAAAACTCTAAAAACACAGAACAATGTATATACTGACAGCAAGCTGGTCAGTGGTTTCTTGGTAGGGGAAGGCAAGGAGAGGAAAGGGAGGAGATGCAGGAGGGAGGGATGACAGGAGCATGAAGAAGTTTTGGGGGGTGATGAAGGTGTCCATTATCTTGGTTGTGATCATAGTTTCACGGATGTATACGTATATCAAAAGTATCAAATCGTACACTTCAAATATGTGTAGTTTATTGTATGTCATCGATAGTTCAGTAAATAAGCTGGGGGTGGGGAGGGACAGAGAGAGAAAGATTTCCCACGGAGAAAAATATCCACAGGCTAAAATCAAAATGCCTGACTATATCAAATGTTGGCAAGGTGGGAGCAACTGGAACTCTCACACGTGCTGGCCCTGGCATGTGCCCAGCACAGAAGGGGAACTTAGAAATCTTGAGAAACACACTTCAAAGTGTGGGGACTCCCAAGGAGCAGGTCCAGGGAAGGGCCTCACAGGCCCAGGTCAGTCCTGTCCAGGGGTCACGGTGTGGAGAGGAGAGGGTGCCCCCGACTTATTCCTCCTGAGGATCTCCCTCAAAATAGACTTAGGGTTGGGATGCCAATCAGCCCACAAAGCAGCAAACGTCAGCCCCACACCCATGGCTGTAACTACACCTTCTGATCAGCACGAGGGGGCCATTCCAGGTTCTTAACTGTTCTTAACAAACACAAAACACTTGACCTTTAAGTTTGCCTATTCAGTCTTATTTTGGGTAAATTTAAGATTTCTACTGGGCTTTAGAAACAGTGAAAAGAGCTCAACACCTTCTATGAACTCCTAAGGAAATGGAGAAGAATCCTGGTTTGAAACCAGAATTGGGAGGCCTCACTCAGTTCTGACAACCTATCATTTTAAAAATATAAGGCTGCATTGGAGTTTTGTTTGAAAATTAGTTTCAGAATGAAAGACAAAATAATGGTGTTAAAGGACTATTGTCAGAATAATTCCCAGAGGCTATAGTCTCAAACTTTCTTGATAGTGTGCCCTTATACAACATAACATTTTTAAGGTACCCAAATATTGGTTATATCTATTACAAATTGTTATTACAGCAATTCTTTATGTACATTATAAAACACAGAAAAACAGAAATTAGAAATAGATGAGTTAAAATAAAATACAAACACAAGTTCTAGCATCTTCCTTCTGCACCCCAACAGATTATTTTGCAGTCTGTCGTTTCCAGATACGTGTGCCCCGTTTTGGAAAGCACTCCCTTGGGCCGCAGGGAAGAGAAATGAACCCTGGGCTCAGGCCACTGGCCAGAAAGTGACTCAGGGAGTCTGGATTGCTCAGGAGAAAGGGCAGGAAGTGACTACGCTACTGCCATAAAACTTGGAAGTGTAGACACGGGCTGTAAATATGAGCATGACACCCTCTCCCCTTTCCTCGCTCTCCCTGCGCCACACCCAAGTCGGCTGCCCTGCCCTTCTTTCATTCCCACATAACCCTCTGGGCCAGAGCCTTGACCCTGTGGGGTTCTTTGTCCCCTCCAAGGCTGCCCTTGGTGGTCACATGTTAATCCGAGCCCACCGGACGACAATGCTGAAGAGGTGAGACAAGAAGTGTGACTTACCCATGTGCTCCTCTGGCAAGAGCCCCTGGAACCCAGTTAGGGGCATCACTAGCATTTATTACAAAAATTAGGCTAACCAGGCTTATCTAAAGCACATTTTCGTCGCCCAACATCCCCCACTACTCTTCTCAAAAAGGAGACTTCAGTCTTCAAGATGCTCACCCTGAAAGACAGGCTTTTTTTTCCCCATTAGACAGTCATCTCCTTACGAACGAGATTCCACTAGAACTTGTTTTGAATAGGAGGAATCTTTGGTGACTCTCGGGAATAGATGTGAGCTGTGGACAAACTATTAAACACACACAAACTTATGGACATACACACACTTCCTTCCAGGATCCTCGCAAGACAAACGGACAGATCCTGGCTGACCACCAAGGTCCTCTCAATCCTAAAGTGCTGACTCTGTGTGAGGTTTCACAGGAATACGATGGCAGAGTCCAAATGTCAAATTTATTTTCTAGAGACCTAGTGAAAATACAAAACCATGGTGAAGAGCTGCATCTGCCCCACTTCCTCCTCACCCTGAGCTCGCCACGAGCCACCAAAACCAGTGAAATGGAAACAGAAGCCACAGGTTAACTATGATCCCAAATCGCCACTTCATTTTGTCAGCATAGGCTGGCTCTGCAAAATTCCTTAACACCCTTGGATGAATTTAAGAAATCGTGTAAGACATAGAAAAAGGAATGGCTAGGTTGTGGTTTTTAAATGTCACAAACAAGCTTTTCTGACCCACAGTTTCCTCAAGAAATGACTCATTACTTCCAGTAAAAGAAATAATATATGCCAGGCACCCAGCAAATGCCAGCACGCGGGAGGCTCCCCACAGCCTCATTGTACCCAACCACTGGTTGAAAACAAACAAGCCACCGTGACAAGTGTACAAACAGAAATATGTCAAGTAAAAAAACCTTGTGATAGTTCTCACTCTCGACCCACCCAGAAATCACAACAGGGATGCGGGTTTAAGCTGGCCCTGGAGCTAATAGCTCGGGCTAGAGGGATGTCAGGTCTCGAGCAGGAGTTCCCAGTGGACTCCTCCCCTGGAGGAATGTCTGGGGACAAGGGCCGCGCGAGAATGAGCGCGGGTAGAGTTGTCCAGTACTTCTGACCACCACACCTGCCGGCTGCTACTACTCTTTTGGACCCAGAAGGACAATTAATTCCCCATCACTTTGGGCCGAAGGACACATCTTTAGAACAAAATGCATGGACAAGTGGCTCACCAGACACCCAGCACCAAGCTTATTAGACGGAGGATGCTGCGAAATGAGCCCCTAGAAGGATGCGCAGTGGAGAGAGGGATGCGACGAAGGGGACTTGTGGCTCGGAGCGATTCGCATTTGTAAACACAGGCACAGGCGCTGGGGTGGGCGGGGGAGAGTATCGGTGTTCCTGGGTTACAGACGAGGGCGGAGGAGGGAGCAGAGGACGAGCGGCTTAATCACGTCCCAGAGGGAAGGGCAAGCTTTCGGAGAGAGCAGAGCTGCCCTAAGGTGAAAGGAGGAACCGCAGACTGGAACTGTGCGTTTGGGATAACAGCGGAACGCAACCTTGTGCTTTCACTACGTCTGAATCGCCTAGGTTCCCCGCGCTCTCCCAGGCCCCATCCTCTGGTTCAGCCTAGTGGATCTTCTTGCAGGCTGATGCCCTTCGGACACCTGTCGGCAGTTCTCATGCCCACCCGGACCCCTACGCCTGAGTCACTGTGGGCCGTGGTCACACTGTCGTCACGCCAAGAGCCGCCCAATCCACCACCGCGCCTCGGGCACAGCTCACTGTTAATCACTTTGCTCGGAATTAAAACGTTCCCGTTCTTCCCTCTGCCATCTACTGGTGGAAATGAAAATGTCATATTCTCTTACCTGGCCGTTGCCGGTTTGAAAATAGGTTGGAACCTGAAAGTTCATTTGTGTCGCACTTGTTATGTGGAACCCATTATTCCAAAGGGGGAAAAATTCTATAAACAATGGTACAGTCTTCCAACAATCAGTTATTGAATGAGTAATATGGAATTACACACACACCCCAACAATGTATCTAGTGTAAAGAGCAGAGGCTTCGACTCAAATTTGGCTTCAAATTTTTACTTTGCCCCTCACCTGCTGGGCAAGCTACTTTACCACTCCTCATCTGTGATAATAATAATAATTACAATGGCTAACATTTATTGATCGTTATGATGAGCCGTAGTGTAGTTCATGTCATTTCACAACCCCATAAGGTAGGTATTATTACTGTGTTCCTTCAGATAAAGGAGATTAAAACACAGAAAGGTTGAGTAACTTGCCCAAAGTCTCACAGCTGGTAAGGGGCAGCTTTGGCAGTCTGGCTCCATAACTCATAAAGGGAAAGATAATGTCCACCTTTCAGGATTGTTCAAAGAACTAGACACAATACATGCGAGGTTCCTGATACACAGCAAGTTTCAGAATGGGACAGATATTGAACACACACTATGTGCCGGGCGCTGAAAGATGTTAAGGCTATTCCCATGCACAAGGACACAGTCCCTGCCCCGCAGGCAAGCACAGTCACGGCACAGTGCTAAGACTGAGTTCAGCAATGACAGCATGTGACTTTTTCTTCAGTACTGTTTTCCTAGTGCCTGGCACAGTGACTAGGAGATAGCAGATACTGGAAGAGAGGGAAGGAGGAAACAGAATTTTAAAAACCGGATTCAAGATTCTGTGAGGCAGGTAGGATAGCCGGTCTTCTTTCCATTTTAACAGATCAGAAATCTCAAGGTTCAGAGAAGTTCAGTAACTCCCATGAGGCGCATAGCAACAGAGGGAGCAGTCTCAGGGCTTAGCACTTTCCCCACCTGTTGGTTTTCCCCATCCCTCCTGCTCCTTCCAGCCCCTACATGGCATTAGTAGGTTATCAAAAGGTTAAATGGTGAGAGTGACAGGAGATTCTTTGTGTTTGGAAGGTGTTGGATGAACCCATGGCTATGAGCAGACAAAAGCTCTGAGAATCTGAGCAGACATCAGGGCCACCTCCCAGACAATGCATGGTTCTATAGGAGCCCATTTTCTTCCTGTCTCCTGCCCACTTCGCACCTGCTAGGGTGGAAAGCTCACTAGGTGCTCCCAGCCTGGGTGGAGAAAGGTTTCTCATGCAGAGTTGGATATATAAAAGTAAAAACAGTTTATTTTATCTTCTAAAGGGAGAGAAGGAAAGTGAGAGAGAGAAAGAGAGAAGGAAAAGGGGGCAGGGAAGAGAGCAGAGACTGAGGCCTTCTAAAGAAAGAGAAGGGGGTGCCAGCGCTGAGGCCAAGTGGCTTGCTGATTTTAAGTGGGGCAAAGAGAAACAAAATAATAATGGCTGTCAGTAGATAACAAAAGCGGCAGCAGAATGTCAAAGTCTGAGACTTGGTTTCCTGCCTTTCCTTGGAGATGGGATTATCACAGGAGATGTGACTCTGTCCACGAGATATGGTTGAGACTGACTGTATGTAGCTTGTTCTCTTGCTGGAACTCTGTAAACGCAGATTTTCAAACACCAATTTTGAAAGAGAGAGATTTATATCTCATTTCTGTCCATTTAGCTCTCTCCAGAAATTGCCCAAAACAGAACTGCTGCAGGGTGTCTGTTAGTGGGAGAATTCACAGGACTGATATTTAACTGTTACTGGGGAAATTATGAGATTAGGTATTTTTCTGTTATTTTTGCAAGGCCGCCTCTTTCGGCACCTGTGAGCTCTTACTCTAGGAGAGACTGTTCAGGGCAATTTCCCAGACTTCAGTTTCTGCAGTTATTTTTAGCTGTAGCTTTAGTGCATACCTGGGACAGGTGAGGCCTGAAAAGGAATGTGGGTGTGGGTAACCCTTGAATCTCTAGTGCCAAGGTCTGGATCTCTTGTCATTCCAGCTAAAGAGGGGTGACTCACACCCTGATTTATTACCTGCCCTGAGGCTAGATTTTACCTTAACAACTATGTGGGTTAGAACTTCTTTTATATTCTCAGAAGTTTTAGGAACATACTTTCTTGATGTTATTTTGATGCTTGCTTTTGATAACTTGGATCCCTTCATTTTCTGTAACCAACACCACTGCCTGTGGTTCTTTCTGGTCCCATTTCCCAGGGCTTTTCCTCAAAGCCCTGGGACAAATCAGATAAAGTGTCTGCTTTAAGTTTGTGGATACCTCTGCAGACAGGAAGCTACCTGGAAAGCAGGCTGGGTGTAAGCCAGATGTCCTTAAAGAGCCGGCCAAGTTCTGGGATAGTCATCACATTTTTGAGAGACAAAGAAAGAATCAAAACGATCTAGTTGAGTCTAGACTCCTCTCAACTAGAATCCCCTCAGAGTGTCCTTAAATGATTTCTTCAGGGTTCTTTGGAATTCTGGGCCTGCTTTAAGCCTGAAATAACCTATCTGACCAAAACCCAATCCCTGGGCTAGGACCCCTTCATAAAACAGAGAGGTATTTTCCTCATTCTCACTCTTGGCTCTGTGCAGAGAAGTAAAACTAGGCCAGCTGGTACCAAGAAGCATTGTTATAGCAACAGGACCCAATGAATACCATATAAATTGGCTTTATGGTGAGAAATAAGGGGGAAATTTTCTGAGTCAGTGTTACATGACTATTGCAAGATGCTCCCTTCATTAAGTCATAAAAGTTAGGTGTGTTTGTTCACAATTGGGGTGGGGGAGGTTGTTTTGAAGCTCATAGCTTCTTAAATCAGGAATGCAGAACAAAGGAATTATATCAATAAGGGAATAGAAGTGTTGAGACCCCCTTCCCCACTCCTAAATCTACAGCTTTGGTATCTTGACTCCAAAGCCAATTGACATTTCATTTAAGAGAATGTCATTTTAAGCTTCTTCTATGCTTCTACCTATCCAACCACTTCTGTAGATCTATCTCCTGTCTTCTCCACTTTCTTTGTAACCAGTTCTATCCACCATTTCTATTCCATAATGCAAATTCCAAAGAATGTAGTAGAGTCCACAAAGACACTTTGTACTGGGTTGAAGTGTCCCCCAAAAAAGTCATGTCTACTCAGAACCTAGGATCTTTGCAGATGTAATTAGTTAAGATGACTTATACTTTTCATTTCTCATCAGATGCTTTGACTTTAAGAAATACAACTTTGGAATGTGCACTTCCCTTCAAGATATATATGGAAAGTTTCTTTTCTGCCAAACTTCTTTCCCAAACTTAATCCATCACTGTGATTCTTTAGACTCTCTTTACCCTGGTTCAGCGACTCCAGACACACTCTCTTCTAATAAGTTTGTTAGAGTCAACAAAAATTATTAGGTATCTTCTGTGTGTAACAGCCCTTAGACCATAAGACTATTCATGACCGGGAAGCTCAAAGTTGTTTCTGATTTCCAGCAACCCTCTCCTACCCAGTCCCTACAGATCAGACGCCCACTTCCTCCCCAGGAGCCAAGGACTCAGCGCCACATCTCCTGAATTCAACCACCCAATAGATGGGGACAAAAGAAAGAAGAGAGGGGCCAATGGGCACCAATAACAAATGGATGAAATTAGGTCTCAGAATTAATGTACATTTCCGATGCATACTGATTTTACTCTCGTCATCTAGGGATAAGAGTCTACACAGGAAACCAGTCTTTTTAACCTAGGGAACCAGAGAAGTTAATCTATTTATGGACCTTGAAAGACCTCTGCAGTCTTCTTGGACTTTGCTCCATCCCACCAAAAAAACACAACCTCCTTTTAAGTAAGACTTCCCTTTCAAAGTCATCCATCATCTTGTTCCTTGATTTTTTTTTTTTAAAGTCATAAATGTTTATCCTAAATTAAGGAATTTGCCATGTAACTGTTTCTGTTTCTGACCTATTAGCAAGATCTTACTTAAATCTATAAAGCCCTTTAACACCAAGGCCTTCTAGGAGTTTGAATCTTTTAAAAATAGCATTTAAATTTATTGTTTCACATTAGGTCTAATGAAGCGCAAGCTGAGATGGCTTAAGTTTCACTTATAGATGTCCAAGCTTCTTTCCTTTACAATTACAGGTCATGGGCTTCATCAGTCTACTTCTTGACTCGCAGCTAAAAAAGGTAAAAGGTCTGTGTGAAGTGACAGAAGAGCACGTCTACTCATGTCACAAGCAAGGAAGCAAAGCTGAAGAACAGTAGCAGTCTTGACATGAGCACTGTAAAAATTACTCTGCAGTCATGACACTCCAGCACACAGAACGGGGAACGAGTAGTGAATTAGCTGAGCACATTCTGCCCATAATTCTGACAGATTTCAGTCTGAGAACCTCTGCAGGAGGAGATTTCATTCTCTTCTTCAATTCTCTTCTACAGAAAAGAAAGTAGAACTCAAGTCTGTATAAAAGTGATTAACGGCCTTTCCGTTTCTTCATTTTTCCTCCAGCCACCTTGTTCCTGACACCAATAGCACCCTCCGTGTCATCATTGTCCCCAGCATCCTCCCTCGTGCGTTTCTTCTTTTCTCCATGCTCCCTTAACTCCTGCAAGAAAACCGAAAGGATGAAATTGAAAATAAATTACTGTCACTGAGGCTAACACATTCTAGTCCCCTCTCAAGGCCAAACATTGAGTAACTTCCTGATACCTGACATTTGCAAAGGAAAAAGGCCCAACTCCAAACACACAAAAATGTTAATCTTATCAGTAATGAAAGCATGAAAATTAAAATAAGCTATTATTTTCACATGGCAAATGGGCAAAGATTTAAGAGAATGGTAATCCCTAGTATTGGGCAAGGCGTGGGGAAAGTCATATATACTGTCGTTGATATTTGAACATGCTACAGCTTTTCTAGGGGAGCAATTCGGCATTCTGTATAAATTCAAATTTTAACTGTATACTCACTCCTTGGCCTAACAATTCTAATTCTAGGAATTTATTCTAAAAAAAATTAAGATAAGTATACAAAACTGTACATCCTAGAATGTTCAACACAGTACTAGTTAAAATAGAAAAAAACTGGAAAAAATCGTAACATCCATCAATGTAAATCATGTTACATATACATGATGGAATGCTTTTTGGCCATTAAGAAATGATCACATGGATTTGTATTTGTTGAAACAGAAAAATGTTAATCATATATAAGTAGATAAAGTCTAATTGTGGCTAAAGAAAGAAAAATAGCCACATGTTATCAATGGATCTCTGTGAGGGACGGTTTACCTTTTCATTTACTACTTTAATCTTTGTGTATTTTCTGAATTTTTCCCCAATGCACATGTAACACCTTTATAAACAAAAATACCAAATAAAAAATTCCATGTGGGCAGAAAAACAAAAGCAAGTCTGTACCTCAGCTACTCAGAAAGCAACCCACAGGCAAAGTTCCTCCATCCCTCACACTATAACTCCAGAAAGCAAGCGGCACTTCCAAGGACTTTCCTCTAGAATCTTCTCACCATTACTACTGTTACAACTGCTACAGGCTAAGTAGCCCTATCTAAAATGCTTGGGACCAGAAGTGCTTCAGATTTTAAACTTTTTCAAATTTTGGAATATTTGCATATACATAATGAGATTATCTTGGGAACGGGACCCAATTCTAAACATGAAATTCATTTGTTTCCTACATACTTTATACACATAGCTGAAGGTAATTTTATACAATATTTTGAATTATTTTGTGCACGAAACAAAGTTTTGACTGCATTTTGACTGCAATCCATCACGAGAGGTCAGGTGTGGAATGTTCCACTTGCAGTGTCACGTTGGTGCTCAAAAAGTTCCGGGTTTTGGAGCAGTTCAGATTTCAGATTCTCAGATTAGGGATGCTTGACCTGTATTAGTAACTATAGTTTATATTGGCTTATCTGGTGCTCATAAAACCCTGTAAGGTGTTCACGGCAAGTATTATTCCCAATTTACAGGTGAGGAATTGATGCTCTAAGATTAGGCAAATTGCCCAAGCTTATACAGTTCATAGCTGGGTCTTCTGACCTCAAGTCCAGTGGTTTTCTTGCCACATGTAATACACGAAGAGTGGCTGAGAATGCAGTCTTTCTGGTCAGACTGTCCAAATCCAAATCTCAATTCAACCATTTAATTGTGTGGCCTAAAGCAAATTACCTACCATCTCTGTGCCTTAGTTTGCTCATCTTTCTTTTTTAAGAGACAGAGTCTTGCTCTGTCACCCAGGTTGGAGTGCAGTGGCGTGATCATACCCCACTGTAACCTCAAATTCCTAGGCTTGAGGGACTCCCACCTCAGCATCCAGAGTAGCTGTGACTACTGGTGCAAGCCACCATGCACAGCTAATTTTTAAAATTACTCAGCTCCTGTAGTCTATTATGAGGACTAATATAATAAAGTGGCACACAGTTAATATCCTTTGCACGAAATGTGGTGAGAAAGAAACTTGCATACCATTCGGGCAAATCTTTGGGCTTCAGTCACACGTTCTGTCAGCATCATAACCTCATCATCCTGTGTTGGAAAAACAGGCAGTTTCTTCCCAATTAAGTGTTCTATGCGCTGGAAGAGTTCCACATCATACCTGAGCAAGGAAAATGGCATGGCTTGGTTAGCTAATAATGCATATGTCTATCTATTCCCAGACTATATGATATTATATGATATGACACAATATGAGGCACAGTTTTAAACAATATTGAACATATTCTTTTTCTAAATGCTGGTTAAGTGCAATCTTTGTGCACAGCCCATTAGAAAAATCACCCAAGGTATTCTTTTATTCACAGAAAAGCCTCAGGTACATAAAAATTTGTTCCTTAAAAAAAAGAAATCAGAAGTAGTTATTCTCGCCAGCCGTGGCAGCTCATGCCTATAATCCTAGTACTCAGGGAGGCCAAGGCGAGGATCACTTGAGGTTAGGAGTTTGAGACCAGCCTCAGCAAGGAGACCCCGTCTCTACTAAAAAAAAATAGAAATTAGTCGAGTGTGGTGGCGCATGCCTGTAGTCCCAGCTACTTGGGAGGCTAAGGCAGGAGGATTGCTTGAGCCCAGGAGTTTGAGGTTGCTGTGAGCTAGGCTGACGCCACGGCACTCGAGCCCAGGCAACAAAGCGAGACCCTGTTTCAAAAAAACCCCCAAAAGGTAGTTATTTCTATACTTTCTGAGTTGAGAGAAAGGTCATTGCTCTCTAGCTCTAGCAGTTGAAAGAAATAACAGGTATCATTTGATGTGCTTCTACATGTCAAATCTATGCTAGATTTCTTACCTATATTATCTCCAATTTTCACCAAAACCCTGCTAGGCAGGTATTATTATTTCCATCTTACAAATATGAAAACCCAGACGAGGGAATTGAAGAGATTAGTACAGTAAATGGCAGAGCTAGGTTCCCAGTCAGTGGCTTCAAGTTCTGCCCTTTTCTCTACATTGTTCTGTCCCTAAAATTGATTTACTTACTGTGTGACAAAAGTAATAGCCTTTCCAGAACGCCCAGCTCTAGCTGTTCGACCTACTCGATGGATATAATCCTGAAACAAAAAGGGTAGATAAATTCTACAAAGCATATCTATATGGCTATAGACAACACAATATGTAAAAAAAAGCACTGGCTCTTGAGGTAGACCTGGTAAAACAGCTCTAGTTCTACCACATTATCTGCACATCACAAAACCTCTCTGAACCCTGGTTTCTATCTATAAAACAAGGATGGAAGTACATGCCCAAACGTACAGAATTATTGTGAAAATCAAATGAGACAGCATCTTGTCTACAGCAGTTAAATACAAAGCCAAGAGATACACCAGTCCTATCCAGCGGCAATTCTGTCATCCCCAGGGGACATTTGGTAATGTCTGGAAACATTTCTGGTTATCCCAACTGGAAGAGTATGTGATACTGTCATCCAGTGGGTAGAGACCAGGAATGCTGCTAAGCATCCTATAATACAATGCAAAGAACAACCCCCACGACAGAATTTGCTAGCCCAAAATGTTAATAGTGCCAAGCCTGAGAAACCCTGATACACACCAAGAACCACAAGCTGTATTTCTAAAGTAATGAGAGTGACAGAAATCAGCATATGCTATATATGCCCATTCTGACGATGAGCATCTAATAACTCTCGTTGGCTACCATTTACTAATGTTACATACACAGCCATGTGCAAGATGATGAGAATGAATAAATCAAGAGCTTTCTTGGGTTTTGATACTTAACTAATCACAGACAAAAAAAACTGTCGTAACTGTTGTAAGGAAGGCAGAAAATATTCCATTAAGAAATACACTTTAGGACTAGAAAGTCAAGGTAATAGGACTCACCTTGGAATGTGTAGGAATGTCAAAGTTGACAACTACATCTACATGAGGTATGTCCAAACCTCGGCTTGCAACATCAGTTGCTAGAAGAATGGAACGAGCCTTTGCCTTAAACTTATTAAGGGACCCTAAGCGCTTGCTCTGAAATAATGAAAAAAGAAACAAGAAGAATTTTAATCTCAGAAAACTAAGGAATCTTGAATACACAACTTACAAATAGACACATTAAACACAAGAACAAAAAGATACAATTTTTTTTTTTTTGAGACAGAGTTTCACTCCTTTGCCCTGAGTAGAGTGCTATGGTGTCAACCTAACTCACTCAAATTCCTGGGCTCAAGCGATCCTCCTACCTCGGCCTCCCAAGTAGCTGGGACTACAG
>VBSM01002616.1:46106827-46117232 GCA_008086735.1 Cheirogaleus medius
CTCGCTCTTGCTCAGGCTGGTCTCGAACTCCTGACCTTGAGCGATCCGCCTGCCCTGGCATCTCAGAGTGCTAGGATTACAGGAGTGAGCCACCACACCCGGCCGAAAAGTTTTTTAAAATACAAAAAAACCTTCATTTTTCTTTGTTATGTCTTTGTTTATTCAACAAACATTCTCAAGCACTTTGTCAGGCCCTTGGTCAGACACTAGGGATCTAGGAGTAAGCATGAAACCTACGCTCCAGTGAGGGAGACGGCCTATTAAATAATAATTAAAATAAATTACAAAATCCTCACAATCAAATGAGGCAGACAGGTGTGAAAAAGTAATCCCCAGTGAGATGAGTGGTACCCGGGAGAAAAGCAAGGCGCTAGAACGATGGATGTTGGGGTGACCAAACCTTTCTCTGCAAATCACAGACGTTCTCCCTGCGACTTTTAAACTGAGGCTTGCAAGTTGAGCAGCACCTGCTAGCTGTGTAGGGTGTGGGGAGTGGTCTACAGACAGAAAGAAACTTCCAGGTTAGGCCCTGCAGTGGGAAAAATCAAATGAAGGTTATAGGAATTATAAGATGGTGATTTATGATGAAATTAGAGGTACAGGTGAGGACCTGAATATCTAAGACCTTACAGAGTGGATTAAAGAGCCTGGAATTGGAGATTTTATTCTAAGGACCATGGGAAACTATTGAAGAGATTTCGGCAGAGATGCATGTGAGAAGATTACTCACTCAGCTGCAATGGAGAATAGGTTGGGTGGGGGAGCAGCATGCAGGAAGACCAGGTAGCCGCTGTTCTAGCAAAAGATGATGATATTTTGGACCAGCAGGGCCAGTGCGGCTGGAGAGCAGTGGACAGTTGCTCTGGGTGTGCAGAGGTTAGATAAATCGCCACAACTGACTTAACACGGAGGATGAAGGCCAGGGATGTGTCAGTGATTCCTGAGTCGCTAGCTTAAGCAAGGAGAAAAATGATGGAACAATGAACACAGCTAGAAAACACTGGGGGAGGGGCAAGTATGTGTGGCCGAGTGGGGCGAGGTCATGTTCAGAAGGCAGTGGCTGCTGTAGGAACCAGGACTCAAACTCAGGCAGTCTGGTCCAGAGCCCACACTTACCCCCATCCTGTGCTAGCCCTGCTATGGTGAATGGAAATATCAGTAATATGCCCATAAAACATTCAACTGGGTTAAGCCAATTTATTTTGACTCCTGTGTAGTCTACACACTCCAATGGGTATCTCTTCTGTGGATAATTCATTCTGAGTCTCAACTTAGCCGTATCTCCCAATGAACTGTAAAACTTTAACATGCAGATTTCTCCCCAAAACTTGCTCCTCTCTCCATCCTCTTCATCTCTCCTCTTCCTTTCCTGCACGGTCCACATCAGCAAGTCTTATAGACGCTGCTGCCAAAATTCATCTTGAGTTCCTCTACTTCTCCTCCTTTTCCATCATCACCACCCTAGTTCAAAATGAATTTTATTGTTGTTTGATTTCCCACCAGACCATAAGTGCCACAAGAGCAAAGACCACATCCGTGCCCTGCACTACTGCAATCCCTGGTGCCTAGCACGCAATAAATATTTGTGGCATTCGGTGACATTGAGTGAATACTTGTCCAATGAATGAGTGAGACCAGTTTGTAGATTAGTCTCTTGTGAGTGTGCTTAGAGTGAATAAATCCTCAAAGCCTATTTATTTATTAATTATGTGAGTCACAGGGAGTTTCTCAACCTGAAAAAATTGATGGAGAAACTGGCCTTGGAGTATAGTGATTTAACAAGGCTGCAGCCACTCCTGTGGTGGACACCACCCATAGGTGGTGGCTAGGAGCAGATCAGTGTGGCCAGGGTAGGAGTGGGGCTGTAATGCCAACTTTTCTACCACACCTGTCATTTTGCCCCTTGATCCCTTTGGTCCACTACCATCCTTGGGTCTTGCCCCCAAAAGTCTGGTGTCTCAGACTGAGAATTAAAGTAAAAAGGACAAATGTTGTTCTATGATGTAAATAAAATATAAAGGAATGGGTTTAACCTAGAGTCAACAACAAGCAGGAAATTCGAATGTTATGTTATGATCCTTGCGTAGAAAGCCACAAAGGCTCGGGTTTCAAGGTCAGTTCAAACTATGGGCTGAGTAATGAAGGAAAGGGCAGCTTTGAGTCATTTCCTGGTTGTTTCATGTGCCCTTTATACGAGTATTCTTTTAAATACATACACAATTTTTTAAAAAAACAAATTACTAGAAATGGAGGTGTTTATAACATTCCTTGGCAATCCTGATACCGTTGCCACAATGAAATAATAAGTATAATACACAGTGGCTTCCAGCTACACTTTAAAATAGAAGCATGTGAATTTCAGTATCATGAGTTTGATATCTAACTGTTTGAAATAAACAAATAAAACACGAACTACTACCCCTGCTATCCTGGACATTTCTTGTGCTTGGTGATGACCCAACATCTTTTGATCATCTTTTCCAGCGATTGGTAAGTTTTCTCCATTCTAAGTCCATCTCCTTGAAGCAGAAGTCGGAAACTCACTCTCCTACACTCCCTTGCACCTAGGTCCTAGACACACGACTCACTAAACAGATACACACATGCCATAGCTTCGTTCAGAAAAGGGCAAGGCAAGGAAGTGGACACTGGCACTGGCAGAGGTATCTGGCTTAAGGGGCAGTGGTGGCAAAGGTTTTGGTGTCCAGAGCCTGTGTTGGACATGTAGTATGGGTATCCAAGCCCAGCAACAGTGGCAATGGGGATTCTGCTGGAGTAGTGAACTCACAAAGTGGTTTGGGTTTGTTCCTGGCTGCCTCGCACCCTCCCACTCCCACCATCCAAGCCTGACTTTCACCTTCTCGGAGATTCTTTGAGCTTCCTAATATGTTTTAATAAATTCCTTCTCTGCTTAAGTAGCTAGAGGAGGTTCTGGTATTTGCATCTAAGAACCCTAACAGAGCTGTTAAAGAAAAAGACCTATGCTTGCTCCATCATATATTATTAAAACCCTCGCGCCAAATTGCTACCCACCCCCCAAGCAGCCCTTTCTCCTGCCTCTTGAGCCTGTGCATTTCCTTAGTGCGTTCTCTCTCCCCCTCCCCTAGACAGCTCCTCTCCGCCACCCAGCGCTCCCTCTCCCACTGCTACTCTCAGCCCATGACCTTGCTTCCTATTTTGGTGAAAAAATGAAGAGAACTTCCACAAGTTCCCACCACCAACCTCATCACCTCCCTGCCTTCCCTCTTGTTCCTGAAGATGTGTTATCAGTGCTCCTACCAAATGAAGGCGCCGGGCTAAACCTCACCCCGCCTCACTGTCTCAAGGACACTCCTTTGCAGTCCTATTTTCTCTCCCACACCATCAGTCTTTCTCTCCCCACTGGGTCATCTCCACAGCGCACAGACATGCTGCTGTTTCTTCCCATCTTAAACAATGTTTCTCATGATCCCACCTTTCCCTAGAGCTACTGCCCATTTCTCTGTTCCCCTGGACAGCAAGCTCTTCAAAAGACCTGTCTATACACGCTGCCTCCGATTCCTGCCTCTTGAACCCACTTGAGTAAGACTTTTGCCCCCACTATTTCCACAGAAACTGTTTTTGTCAAGGTCATGAGGACCTCCATGCTGCTAAGTCCAATGGTCGGTTCTCATTCTTCGTCTTCCTTCACCTGCCAGCAGCGTCTGACGGCCTCCTTGAAAATTCCCTTTCGAGGGGCTTTCGCTACACCAGAGATTGCTGGGTTTTCTCCTGTCATGCTGGCCACTCCTTCTCAGTCTTCCAGATAGTTCTTCCTCATTCCCACCCACGCCCAGCCCTACATGCCGGAGGACCCACCCATTCCTATACTCTCCATCTTCCCTCATCTCTTAGTGTTCATATCCAGTCTCACGATGTTAAGATACCCCCTATTTGCTAAGGACCCTCAAATTGACATTCCCTCCTAACTTCTTCCTTGAGCTCTAGCGTCATATACTCAACTGCCTACTTGTCCTCTCAGATGTAACAGGTGTCTCAAACTGCACATCTCTAAAACTGAACTCCCGCTTCCACCCCTTTCCATTCAGATTCTCCCACAGGCTTCCCATGTCAGGAAAGAGCAGCGGCATCTTTCTCAATTACTGCAGCCAAACTCCTCCAATTCTCTCCCCGCCCCAGTCCTGTAGGTCTACCTTCATAATATATCTGGAATCTGACTGCTTTTTTTCCACTTCTAGCTATTGCCATCTCTTGCCTGGGTTATTGCGGACTAGTTACTGCCTTCCAATTAGTCTTCTTGCCTTCATTCTTGGCCTCAACTGTAACTTCTCAGTGTCACAGCAAGGGGGTCCTTTGAACACATGTCTCCTCATATCATTCCTCTGCATAAAATCTTCCAAAGATGTCTCATCTCACTCGAGTGAAAGCTGAAGTCCTTATAATAGCCTATAAATCCCTATATGGTCTGGTCCCAACCCCTCTGTGACCCCTCAGCCACTCCACCCCAGCCATGCTAAGCTTCTCACTGTTCCTTAAACAAAGCAGGCACGCTTCTGTCTCAGAGACTTTGCCCTTTCTGTTCCCCCTGCCTGGGACACTCAGATACCCTCACGGCTTTCTCCCACGCCAACTACAGGTCTTCACTCAAATGTCACCTTGTCATTGAGGCCTTGCAGCCCCTTTCTAACCACTGCCCTCCCCACCCCCAACCCCAGCACTCTCTGTTCTTGTCCTGTTTTATTTTT
The DNA here is from genome assembly GCA_008086735.1 of Cheirogaleus medius. Lineage (NCBI taxonomy): Eukaryota > Metazoa > Chordata > Mammalia > Primates > Cheirogaleidae > Cheirogaleus > Cheirogaleus medius. The sequence goes on from VBSM01002616.1 coordinate 46,111,552, forward strand.
CTCCATGGCAGTTACCACATGTGGTAAGCAGAATAATGGCCCCCCAAAGTTGTACACATCTGGATTCCTAGAATCTGTGAACGTGCTATCCTATATAGCAAAGGGGAATTGTAGACAGAATTAGGTCACTAGTCAGCTAATCTGAAAATAATCTTGGATTATCCGGGTGGGCCAAATGTTGTCACAAGGGTCCTGAAAAGTGGAAGAAAAGGCAGAAGAGGATGTCACAGTGATGCAATGTGAGAAGGACATTGCTGGCTTTGGAGATGGAGGGAGGAGTCACTGGCCGAGGAAAGCAGCAGCCTCCAGAGGTGGGAAAGGCAAGAAGACAGATTCTCCCTTAGAGCCTCCAGGAAAGAACCAGCCCTGCCAACTCATAGATTCTAGCCCATTGATCTAAAATTGTGTCAGACCTCTGACTGCAGGATAAATTTGTGTTGTTTTAAGGCACTAAGTTTATGGTAACTTGTTACAGCATCAACAGGAAACAAGTAAACACCATCTTACAAAGTAGATAGTGACTGCTTTTTTTCTGACTACATTATCTACCATTACAAGGTAGAGAACAAACTCCATGATGGCAGAGATATTCGATTGTTTTGTTTACTACTGTGTTCAGTGCCTAGAAAAATACCTAACATATAGTAGGCACTCAGTAGATCTTTTGTTGAATGAATGGCTCTCTGTCTGTGGATGTGTAGTATGTATTGGAGGGGGTGAAGAAGGGGAGGGATGAAACATCAACTGTGATGTGGAAAGATCATGTGCTTGCGTGTCAAGGTAGTACACCAAATTGAGCTTCTGGAGACAGGTTATTGCCCTGGGCCAAGATTGTTCATGCCTGGGAATGGGAGAGGAAGCCCAATGGCTTTCTATACATCAGACAGGAGCATAAGCACAAGGTCCAACTCAACTCAACTGTGAACCACAAAAGGAAAATTCTCCCCCTTAATAGCTCCTGCAGTCCTATTCTGAGAGGTAAATGTGGTTTCCCAACTTGATGAGGAAGCTTACAGAACTGGCCATGCTGGAGAGATAGGAAATGGTACCCCAGGTAACTCTGACATCTTCCCCTTTTTACATAACATATAAAGAAGGCCACTCTGGGGAGGACAGACTTCAGAGGTCAGGAAGTTCATGGTCAATACCATAAATTTATGGTTCAACTACAAAACCTGATAGCATTAGCAAGGGAGCTGGTGCTGGCCTAGGGCTGGGCTTGGGTTTTTATGCCAACTCCAACTTCACATGGTCAAGAGCCTATGGAGGTGACACATCAGGTTCAACATATAATTGCCTTTCCTCTGCTCTTGTTTTTCATCATTAAAGGTCCTGAAAACAGTTTGCTTTGGTGTTGTGTGCTGGTCCCAAAGTGTAGCACTCTGAAGAGAGAATGGAGTGGTGAAAACACATCTAGAACTTTTTTTTTTGGTACATTCTTCCTGCAACCTCCTTCCTTCAGTCAATGGTTTCATTTGTTTTCATCTCACCTAATGCCCACCACATTCAACTTGACCTAAGAGAATCCTTTAGAGTTCGTTTCATTCATACCAACATCCAATCTGGAGCTGGTAAAACCTGGAAATGGACATGTTCGAGGAAGGGCTATGTGATGGAGAAGGATGTCAGCCAGGGTCTGGGGCTCAGGGAACACTGGAATGGTAGGAATGGAGGAGTAGGAAAAAGCTGAATAGTCAGAAAGACAAATAAGAAAGGCTGGTGTCATAGAATTCAAAAGAGAAGTGCTTTAAGAATTGGCTAGTCAGCAAAGTCAAATACTGCTGAGAAGTTGAAAGAATGAAAGTTAAATAATTAATAGTGCTTACTATGCAAAATCCCAGAGGACAATGTTAAAAACAAATCATGGGCTGGGTGTGGTGGCCCATGCCCGTAATCCCAGCACTTTGGGAGGCTGAGGCGGGAGGATAGCTTGAGGCCAGAGTTCAAGACCAGCCTGGACAACATAGCAAAACCCCATCTCTTCAAAAAATTAAAAAATTAGCCAGGTGTGGTGCGTACCTGTAGTCCCAGCTGAGGCGGGAGAATGGCTTAAACCCAGGAGTCTGAGGCTGCAGTGAGCTGCGATCACACCACTGCATACAGCCTGGGTGACAGAGACCCTGTCTATAAAAAAAAAAAAAAATCCACAGACAAAGAATTATTGTTTTCAACAATTTAATGATACCCAAAGTCTTCCTGCTCATACCTCTCTACTCACCCACAAGTCTCCAGCAGTTTTAGTCCATAACTACTAGACTGAAATTGAGCACACACTCCTAAAAGGAAGAAAATTGACAAACAGGGTCAGTGGTAGTTTCGATGGAACGACCTCAACAAGTTTCATTTTTCTGAGGTTTTAAAATAAGATCTGGAAAGGCCTGTTGAACCAGTCATTCTTTTATTCATGTCTGTGTTGTCTCTGTTGACATCTTCAGTTCCAGCACATCAGCAGTTAGTCAAAAGTTCTCAGAAATCATGTCTTTCCACTCCAGGGGTTTCATTTACAGGAATCTTGTCGTGTTTGGTTAGGGAGATATGGAATAGTGTCACAAAATACCCTTCTGCACATAAGTTTTTATGATCCACACCGAAGTTGGATAACTTTCAATCACAGCCACATTGTTTATTGCAAATACTAGCTATTTTATTTATTTATTTAATCTTTTTTAGAGACAGGGTCTTTCTCTATCACCCAGGGGGGAGTGCAGTGGCACAATGATAGCTCACTGCAGCCTCAAACTCCTGGGCTCAAGCGATTCTCCTGCCTCTCAGCCTCCGGAGTAACTGGGACTACAGGCTCACACCATCATGCATAGCTAATTTTTTAATTTTTTGTAGAGACAAGGTCTTGCTATGTTGCCCAGGCTGATCTAGAACTCCAGACCTCAAGCAATTCTCTTGCCTTGGCCTCCCAAACTGCTAGGATTACAGACATGAGCCACCATGCCTGGCCTCATTTTAATTTCCTATTGACACGATCTACTAGCATAAGAGCACCGTCCTAGATTACTATATTGTTAGTGCCAACAGGCCTAGAACCCTGTTCATAGTGCTCACAAGTGACAGTACATGGTACCAGGTAAGTACTCCATGAATGTTTTCTGGATGAATGAACGAATCCATCAGCTGTTGTTATTAATATTGTCACCATCGTGAGCTATTATTTTATAACAGGAATACACTTACTATCAGAGTAGCTAATAGCATGATTCTGGAGTCAGAATGCCAGAATTCAAATCCTGGGGCAGCTTCTGCTAGCTTTGCAACCTCTCAAGTTCCTTACTTTATCTAATAATATGGGATAATTATAGTATTCACTTTATAAGATTTTTGTAAGGTAAATGAGATAATATAGGTCAAATTGTACTTAGAACAGTATCTAGTGAGTTCTCAATAAATGTTAGCTATTATTATTATTAAATATCCTGTATTTATTTTCTATATTATCAAAATGTGATTTTATTTAAGCACTGAGACAAGGACTGTTCTTAAAGGACATTTTGAGAGTGTAGTTTCAATAACTAGATGAGAGTAGAAGCAAATGTTTGCATGTCAACCGGAGAGCCTAGAAAAAGGAACTTTTAGCCTAAAAGAAAGATTTTAGACATCACCTCACCGCCCCCCCTTAATTCTATCTACAGTAAAAGCTTCTTCCAATTACAATTATTTTGGTAAATTTGGCAACCATATCCACACAAATGCTGCAATAAGCCAGCATCTGGCTGCTCCTGTGTATAAGGGAGGCAAAGGCCTTGGCTGTGACCCATGGCTAAAGCTCAGGGGCAAGTCACGCAACAGGCCTGACTGTACTCCTGCCCCCGGGGTTACATGGGAAATACAAAATAGGATTAAACATCATTTTCTGCACAGGTAGCTTCCTATAGACAATCTTTATCTGTGCAGGCAAGACCACAAGGAAGGGTCTGATCTCTACCATCCAGTGCTAATGTCAGCCAGGTGGTCTATGCACCCCTAACGTGCATTCCTGGCCCCTAGATGGGTCTCACTTCATCAACACAATTTCTCCTCTCCTAACAGCTCCCTGGTTGCTAAGAGATTTTTTCCAGATCGTAGGGCTCACTCTTTGTCCTATTCCAGACCACAGCAGGGTTTACTTTCACTATCATGGGTTTGCCAGGAGCAAAAAGTAACATCCCAACCTCTTGTCAACTCAACAAGAGATTTATTGCAATTAACTAAAAGGACACTTGTTACTACAGGAATACCATATGCTTCAGCAAAGATAGGATCCCAGCTGTGGCTGGCCTTTGCAAACAGGGTCCTGCTAACATGGTCTTTGTTTTTTCTGTTTTTTTGTTTGTTTGTTTGTTTGTTTTTGCTTGTACAGTCATTAACAGAACAACATTCAGACCCAGTAATGTTTCCAAGGTACAGACTCAAAGGCCAGCACTTAGATAGTAACTTCACCTCCACGGCAGTAGCTCCAAACTGACTGCAGCAATCACCACAGGCTTTTTGCATAGATTGCTGGGCTCCCCTACACAATCCACCCTCCTTTTCTTCCTTACCAATATACCAGAATCCTGGGTATATTGGGGGCAGCACTTTTCTCAGCTAAAAATACTACATTTCCCAGCCGGCCTTGCACAGTTAAGAGCAGTGCCTTGCAAGGTGAAGTCCCCTGCAGATTTCTGAGAAAGTTTGGCCTTTCTGATAGAAACACTGCCCCCACCTCCCCACACTCCTTGTCCACTTCTCTCTAGTGTTTGGGTTTTGTGAAGGCTAATTTGATTCTAGGTTTCTTTTCAACTACTTCCCAGGTATTAATTATATTCAAAGGTTTTGAAGGCCGGGCGCAGTGGATCACACCTGTAATCCTAGCACTCTGGGAGGCCGAGGCAGGCGGATAGCTCAAGGTCAGGAGTTCGAAACCAGCCTGAGCGAGATCGAGATCCTGTCTCTACTAAAAATAGAAAGAAATTAATTGAATGACTGCGATGCACATCAACTGGGGGATGGACACGCTTGAAGCTCTGACTCGAGGGGGGAGGGGAGGAAGGGCAATATACGTAACCTTAACATTTGTACCCCCACAATATGCTGGAAAAAAATAAAATAAAATAAAAATCTTAAAAAAAAAAGAAATTAATTGGACAACTAAAAATATATATAGAAAAAATTAGCCGGGCACGGTGGCATATGCCTGTAGTCCCAGCTACTCAGGAGGCTGAGACAGGAGGATTGCTTGAGCTCAGGAGTTTGAGGTTGCTGTGAGCTAGGCTGATGCCACAGCACTCTAGTCTGGGCAACACAGTGAGACTCTGTCTCAAAAAATAAAAATGTTTTGAGACTGCTGGAAGTCTGATTTCTAGATAATAAGGGAATTCTTGTTTATGGACCAATTACTTTTTAAAATTGATTCATATAGTTTGATGCTGAATATTCTAAGTGAAACTGATTAAACATCTGCCTTTTTCAAAGTTACTAATTCATACACAGGCAAATAATATGGAACTAGGTAATTAATTACAGAAAGATCAAAAAGTTTGAGAAATGAGCAATTTATTTCAATAAAAGAAATAAAATAAAAGAAAATAAATAAAAGAAAAGGACTAAGACGTGGAGGTAAGGAATAAGGGAAAGGGGATTGTTTGGTTTTTGGTTTTTTTCCCCAACCCCCCATTATGTCATGACCTCACTTAAGTGGAACACTATATCAT
>VBSM01002616.1:46128407-46138648 GCA_008086735.1 Cheirogaleus medius
CTTGGCCTCCCAGAGTGCTAGGATTACAGGCGTGAGCCACCGTGCCTGGCCTCAACTTACATTCTATTGGTCATTCAAGTCACATGGCCAACCCAACACCAAAGGGATACTCCTCCCATGGGGGGAGGCAAGAGGAAGAAATGTAAACAATCAGACCATGGTCGGAGTGCTCTCCTTACAGAGAAGATATTCCAAGAGGAACTGTGACACCACCAACCATCCCATATTCCCTCTACCTCCTCAGTTATTTCTTTGCAGTTGCAGTCTTCATCTGGATATACAGGTTGAGGGTTTGAGTATCCCTAATCTAAAATCCGAAATACTCCAAAATCCAAAACTTTTTGAGCACCGACATGATGCTCGAAGGAAATGCTCATTGGAGCATTTTGGATTTTGGATTTTCAGGTTACGGGTGCTCAACCAGTAAGTATACAATGTAAATATTCCAAAAATATCCAAAATCCAAAACACTTCTGGTCCCAAACCTTTCAGATAAAGGATACACAACCCGTCGTAAGAATCTCACTCTGGGTAACGTAAGCAAATTACTGCTATGAGTCTGAGGGAATGTGCTGAGAGTGGGAAAGGACCAAGGAGCTCCAGAGAACAAGACACTGGAAGGACAGCTGCTGCCTTGTCACTGAAATAGCCTGTTGGGATGCCACTGACCAACCGCGGTTCCCTCTTGTCCTTGTATCAGCTTAAGAATCAAAGTTGTAGGAGTGACCACTGGGTGGCTGAGCTCAGGTCAAGGGCACTGTCTGTGCTGGGGAGGGAGAGGAAAGGGAATTGCCTTCAGCTTCCAAGTGGGAGATGGTAACAGAACTTTACCCTCCCACCAACATTACATATAGTCGGGGAGAAGAAATGTCGCACTGGGAAATTACAGTGGGGGTGGCATATTAGGGAACGGGAAACTGCTGCTTTGAGAAAAATAAAAAGAAATTTTCCACAATAAACATTTCAACCTAATTTGGCCCACCTGGAGTTTGTTATGGTGCATGGTGGGTGCTAATTCTTCTCCAGACTGATATAATTTTCATCCCTTTTTATTAAAAATATGTTATTGCTGGTTTCTCTTATATTGATTTTTTACCATTGTTTACATCTACCTCTATAATTCTATTCCATTGATCAATTTACCTGTTTTTAATTCAATATAATTTTGAAAATTAGTGCTTCATAATAGGATTTTTAGTTTTAAAGGGAGAATCTATTATCATTGCTTTCGGCTGGAAAAAAAAGTGTGTATCTTTGGTAATCTTACTTGCTTATTCTCACGGACAAATCTGGCACTGAGAGCTCTTCGATTGTCCCTGGCTCCCTAATGTGATCAACTAAAGGCAGTTTGAGTTTGTTCCACTTCCTCCTCCACAGGTGTGCACACCTGCACAGAACACCTGGGATCCTGCGGGTGAAACATACATTATATCATTACTATAGAAGTGTTTGCCCCATGGGCCCTATTACAGAATATCTAGTTTACTACATGCCTTTTCCTCTAGTGCCAGGAAGACTGCAGCTGAGTCCACATCCCTCCAGCAGCCATAAAGATTCTCTTATCACTCAGGACACAGGGAAACAATTACCTTTGTCTGACTCTTTCCCAGGCTTGCTCATTATCTTCCAAGTTCTCAGACATACACAGCAGTCATTGCAACCTGGATTATAACACCTGCTTGTTTTGTATCTGCAGAGGCATAATAAATCTTAAGCTTTCTAACTTTTAGACTACTTGAATAGTTTAAATTTTAGCATGTCTTTGCTAGGCAAGATAATGTTGGATATTATCTTTTTTTAACTTTGCTTAAAGGCTATTTTCAATCAAATTCAGTCAGTTCACACTAACTAATATGATGAAGCAAAGAGTGTATCTTCTAACATCCTGAAATTTGATCGTTACTGTTGTAGTTGTTTTCTTTTTTATTTAATAAATCATTTCTTTAGTGGGTTTTCAACTCTATTTGTTTTTGAATTAGGTAAGAAAATAATTTTTTATGTAACACACCTTTTTCCCTCCAATCTTGCTTTTTTGTCTATTAGACTTTATTTTTTTAGAGCAGTATTAGGTTCACAGCAAAAGTGGGTGGAAGGTACAAGGATACTGAATATACCACACATGCACAGCCTCCCGTTGTCACCGCCCCCCACAGAGTGATACATGTGTCACAACTGATGAAACTACATTGACCCAAAGTCCACAGTTTACATTAGTGTTACCTCTTGCTGTTGTAACAGTCTATGGGTTTGGAAAGATGTTGCCATGTGTCCACTGTTATAGTATCATACAGAGTAGTTCCACTGCCCTAAAAATCTGTGCTTCACCTATTCTTCCCTCCCCTCTAAACCCCACAGCCACTGATCTTTTTACCATCTCCATAGTTTTACCTTTTCCTGAATGTCATATAGTTAAAATTATTTAGTATGTAGCCTTTTCAGATTGGCTTCTTTCACTTATTAATATTGCTATATGATAGCTTATGGTAAGAATATGTTTAGTTTTGTGAGAAACTGCCAACTGTCTTCCAAACTGGCTGTACCATTTTGCGTTCCCTCCAGCAATGAATCAGAGTTCCTGTGACTTCACATCCTTCCCAGCTTTTGGTGTTGTCAGTGTTCTAGAATTTGTTCATTCTAATAGATGTATAGTGGTATCTCATTGCTGTTTTAATTTGCATTTTCCTGTTGACATACAATATGGAGCATATTTTCAGACACTTGTTTGGCTTTGGCAAGGTGTCTGTTAAGGTCTTTCTTCATTTTTTAGTCAGGTTGCTTTTTTATTGCTGAGTTTTAAGATTTCTTTGTGTATTGTGGGTAATAGTCCCTTATTAGATAAGTCTCTTGCAAATATTTTCTCCCAGTCTGTGGCTTGCCTTTTCATTCTCTTCACAATTTCTTTTGCAAAGAAGAAATTTTTACTTTTAGTAAAGTCCAGCTTTTCAATTCTTTCTTTCATGGATTCTACCTTTGGTGTTGTATCTAAAAAGTCATCATCAAACCTAGGGTCACCCAGATTTTCTTCTGTTATCTTCTAGGAGTTTTGTGTTTACATTTAGGTCTGGGACAAATATTAAGTTAATTTTTGTGAAGAGTATAAGATCTGTGTCTGGATTTTTTTTTTTTTTTTTTTGCATGTGAATGTCCAGTTTCCAACATCATTTTTAAAAAGACTATCTTTGCTCCATTGTCTTGCCTTTGCTCCTTTGTCAAAGATCAATTGACTATATTTGTGTGGGTCTATTTTGGGCTCTCTATTCTGTTCCATTGATCTATTTATTCTTTAACCAATACCACACTGTCTTGATTATTGTAGCTTTATGGTAAGTCTTAAAGTTGGGTAGCATTAGTCCTTCAACTTTGTTCTTCTCTTTCAATTCTGTGTTGTCTATTCTGCGTCTTTTGCCTCTCCATATAAACTTTAGAATCAGTTTGTCAGTATCCACATGATAACTTGCTGGGATCTTAACTGGGATTGCATTGAATCTAAAGGTCAAGTTGGGAAGAATTGACAATTTGACAATATTGAGTCTTCCTATCCATAGACATGGAATATCTTTCCATTTATTTAGTTCTTTGATTTCTTTCATCAGTGTTTTGTAGTTTTTCCTCATACAGATCTTGTGCATATTTTGTTAGATTTATACCTAAGTATTTCATTTTGGGAGATGTTAATACAAATGGTATTGTGTATTTAATTTCAAATTCCACTTGTTCTTTGCTAATATATAGGAAAACAATTGATTTTTGTATAATCTTGTAGCCTGCAATCATGTTATAATCACTTATCACTTCCAGGAGTTTTTTTCTCAATTCTTTCAGATTTTCTACATAGACTATCATGTCATTTGCCAAAAAAGACAGTTTTGTTCTTCCTTCCCAATTGGTATACCTTTTATATTCTTGTCTTGTCTTATTGCATTAGCTAAGACTTCCAGCATGCTGTTGAAAAGGAATAGTGACAGGGGACATCCTTACCTGGTTCCTGATCTTACTGACAAACTTTGTAGCTTTTACCATTAAATATGATGTTAGCTATAGTGTTTTTTAATAGATATTCTTAATCAAGGTAAGAAAGCTGCCCTCTGTACCTTATTTCCTGGGAGTTTTTATCATGAATGGGTATTGGATTTTGTCAAATGCTTTTTCTGTATCTGTTGATATGATCATGGGATTTTTCTTCTCTAACTTGTTGATATGATGGATTGTATTAATTGAGTTTTGAATGTCGAACCAGCCTTGCATACCTTGGAGAAATCCTACTTGGTCATGGTGTATGATTCTTTTCATACATTGTTGGATTCAATTTGCTAATATTTTGTTGAGGATTTTTGCATCTAGGTTGCATGAGAGGTGTTGGTCTGTAGTTTGTTTTCTCGGCCTATTTTAGTATTAGGGTAATGCTGGCCTCATAGAATGAGTTAGGAAGCATTCCCTCTGCTTTTATTTTATGACAGAAATTGTAGAAAATTGGTATAATTTCTTCCTTAAACTTTTGGTAAAATTCACTAAGGAACACACTCGAGCTTGGTAATCCCTGCTTTGGGAGGTTATTAATTATGATTCAATTTAGACCTATTCAAATTGTCTATTTCTCCTTGTATGAGTTTGGGTAAATTATGTCTTTCAAGGAATTGGTCTATTTTATCAGGGTTATAAAATTTGTGGGCATAGACTTTTTCATAGTATGCCTTCATTTTCCTTTCAGTGTTTATGAGATTTATAGTGATGTCCCCTCTTTCATTTCTAATATAAGTAATTTGTGTCCTCTTTCTTTTTTGCTTAGTTAACCTGGCAAGAGGCTCATTGCTTTTATTAATCTTTTCAAAGAACCAGCTTTTGATTTCATTGATTTTCTCTATTGATTTCCTAATTTTAATTTAATTGATTTCTGCTCTAATTATTATTTGTTTTCTTCTGCTTACTGTAGATTTAATTTGTTCTTCTTTTTCTAATTTCCTAAGATGGAAGCTTAGATGATTGATTTTAGATCTTTATTCTCTAATGTATGCATCCAATGCTATAAATTTACCTCTCAGCACTGATTTTACTGCATCCTACAAGTTTGATATGCTGTGCTTTCATTTTCATTTAGTTCAAAATATTCTTAAATTTTTCTTGAGATTTCTTTTTTGACCTATGTGTTATCAAGAAGTATGTTATTTAATCTCCAAATATATTGAGATTTTCCAGCTATCTTTATCTTATTAATTTCTAGTTTAATGCCATTGTGGTCTGAAAGCAGACATTGCATGATTTTCATTCTTTTAAATTTGTTTGCCGGGCACAATGGCTCATGACTGTAATCCTAGCACTCCGGGAGGCCAAGGCAGGAAGATCACTTGAGCCCAAGAGTTCAAGACCAGCCTGAGCAAGAGTGAGAACCCGTCTCTACAAAAACAGAAAAATTAGGCTGCGCGCAGTGGTTCACGCCTGTAGTCCTAGCACTCTGGGAGGCCGAGGCGGGAGGATTGCTTGAGCTCAGGAGTTCAAGACCAGCCTGACCAAGAGCAAGACCCCATCTCTACTATAAATAGAAAGAAATTAGCCAAACAACTAAAAATATATAGAAAAAATTAGCCGTGCATGGTGGCACGTGTCTGTAGTCCAGCTACTCGGGAGACTGAGGCAGGAGAATTGCTTGAGCCCAGGAGTTTGAGGTTGCTGTGAGCTAGGCTGATGCCCTGGCACTCTAGCTGGGGCAACACAGTGAGACTCTGTCTCAAAAAAAAAAAAAGAAAAAAGAAAAATTAGCCAGGTACAATGGCACATGCCTGTAGTCCCAGATACTTGGGAGGCTGAGGAGGAAGGATCACTTGATCCCAGGAGTTTGAGGTTGCAGTGAACTGTGATGATGTCACTGCACTCTATCCTGGGCAACACGGTGAGACTCTGTCTCAAAACAAAAACACTAAAAACTTGTTCTACTCATTCCCTATCTCCATAGATCAGTTTTTGCTCTTTCTCTCTGGCCTGCTCCTAGCCCCACCAGGCTGACTCCTGTGGACCACCTTGCTCAGGTTCCCATGCCAAATCCTTCTGATTGGGTTAAGCTAATCGGAGGTACAAACAAGATCCGAGCATAAAGGGAAGGAAGTCAAAGTGTTCCTTCTCTGTTTCCCCACCTGCTTCGGCTCTCCCTTTTGCTGTAGCGGCATGCCTCTTTGGCTGTAGCTCCAGTGGTGGCCCTGTCTCCATGGTTCCAAATTTCACTGGGCTCCTTTCATATAATGCCCTCTTCTTTGCACCTTAGGCCCTAGAGACGATAATAGTTTTCCACTATTGCTAGTCCCTAAGTACTTCACCTTTCTTTGTTTGCTTAGCACTACCCAACCTCTGTAAGTGAACCCTTCCTTAGAAATATGTTTATTTGAACCATTTGGAGGTGAATTTTATTCCCTGCCGGGACTCTCTTAAGTGACACAAAGTGACACAGGTAGCTGTCACTCATTGTAGGGACAAGTCATGATTTATTTATTCATTTCTTATTGATAGACATTTATCTTATGTCTTATTGGTAGACGTTTATCATAATTTCAACTGAATTATTTATTACAAACAATGGTACAATAAACACCCCTGTGTGTGGGTATGTGTGCGTGTGTGTATACTCTTGCAAGTATTTCTGCAGGAGAGATTTCTAAAATTGGAATTGTTTGCACAACAGGCATACATATTTTGAATTTGATATTTTCCTTTCCCTACTGGGTAGACATTCAACAATTTCCTCTCCCTGGAACATACTTACATCTAGTGAACAACAAACAAGCTATAGCCATGATAAATAAAAAAGTAAGGCTCTAGTCAAATATGCATGTTTAGACCATTAATCCAAAGAAATGGATATTTTTAAACCTAAAAATAAAGTAAGTCTTTATAAAGGGGTTTCTGAATCCTACAGCTATTCAGACAATGTAATCCTACAATCAGCTTTATTCCAAGGAAAGAGAACAATTTCTGACTGTTTTAACTAATCTGACCAGAAAAAGTTTCAGTAGTTCCCAAGTGTATTAGATTAAGCACATGATTAACAATACAATTCAAAGAACATTCTGATACTAAGTTTTAGAGTACATTCACATAACATACAACTTCTATTTGGGATCCAAATACCAAGATGTTTGCTGTCACATTCTAGGTTTAGGTTAACAAGGTTTAATATCTCAAAAGGACAAAAAGGTTCCAAAGAGACAAGACATGTTCATTGAGCATTGTATGTAATAATAATAAATTTAAAATAATCAAAATCTCCATCAGTAGGGAAATGGTTAAACTTTGGCACATCCATACTACAAAATACTATGCTGCAGTTTTAAAAGGCACTTCCTTGATTATTCGTGAGGTTGACCATCTTTCAGATGTTTGGGGGTTTTTCCCCCTTTCCTCTATCTTCATGTGAATTATCTGCTCATATCCTTTGCCATATTTCTATTGGGTTGCCTTTTTTCTTATCCATATGTATAACATTTACTATGATATGGATACTAATTATTTGTTATATGTGTAACAAATATTTGCTTCCATTTAGTTGATTGTCTTTTAATTGTATTCGTGGTGTTGTATAGTCTGACACCATGTAACCAAATAATCAATCTATCAATATGGCTTTTTGCCTTTCTACATTTTCCAATAATAATAGCCTCTTCTAAGGTTTTTTGTTTGTTTGTTTTTGCTTTTTGTTGTTGTTGGGATTTTTTTGTTTTTGTTTTTTGAGACAGGGTCTCACTCTTTTGCCTAGGCTAGAGTGAAGTGGTGTCATCATAGTACACAGCATCCTCAAACTGCTGGACTCAAGTGATCCTCCTGCCTCAGCCTCCTGAGTAGCTGGGACTATAGGTTCATGCCACAAAGCTAGGCTAATTTTTCTATTTTTCAGTAGAGACAGGGTCTTGCTCTTGCTCAAGCTGGTCTCAAACTGGCCTCAGGCAATCCTCCCACCTCAGCCTCCCAAAATGCTAGGATTATAGGCATGAACCACTGTGCCTGGCCTCTTCTAGGTTTTTATTACCACTTCTATTAACATTTGTGAGTGGTAAGAAGTAGAAAGTTAATGTCTTCTTCCAAATGGAAGGCCAATTATCCTGATATCTTTCCCAGAAGCCTCAGTGAAAGTCTTCTCGTCTTTCATTCATTTTGGTCATGCCCGTCTGTAAACCAGTCACTCTGGACAGAGAGCTTAAGTCAACCAAGGCAGCGACTGGAGCTGAAGATGTGGTCAGTCCCTCTCAACACATTTCAATAATGAACGAAAAGTAATATCTGAAATAAATTTTGAGAAACTATTCCTCAAAGAAAATGAAATAAATGCCAAGAAAAAAAAACAAAAACAGATGTCCAGTGCATAACCTAAGACTTAGCCCATGCCTTATCTCCATTAATTTATTTGTCTAGTCCTACATCAATATCACATTGTTGAAATTACCAAAGTTGGTGATATGCTTTATAACATCTTGTCATACCAGATAACAAGAAAGCTAACAAAGACAATTAGAGTTGTGTCAAAGAGACACAGGAGGCAATTTGGGCCAAAATGGGACAATTTGAGCTTCATTAAGGATAATAATGATAATGGATTGAAACCCACCAAATACATTTAAATCCATGAGTTCATAAGGGTTTAAAAACAAACAACTACAGCAGTCCCTCCTTATCTGTGTTTTACTTTTTGTGGTTTCAGTTACCCTTGGTCAATCGAAGTCTGAAAATATTAAATGGACAATTTCAGAAATAAACGATTCATACATTTTAAATTGTGTGCCGTTCTCAGTAGTGTGATGAAATCTCTCACTGTCCTGCTCCACCCCCTGGGACATTAATCCTCCCATTGTCCAGCAGATCTACAGCTGTCCACCAGCTGGTCACTTAGGAGCCATCTGAGTTTTCAGATCTGCTGTCTCAGTGTCACAGTGTTTGTGTTCAAGGAACTTTTATTTTACATAATAATGGTCCCAATACCCAAGGGTAGTGATGCTGGTGATTCGACATGCCAAAGAGAAGCGGTAAAATGCTTCCTCTACGTGAAAGCGTGAGAGTTCTCAACTTAATAAGAAAAGAAAAGAACTTATATGCTGAGATTGCTAAGATCTACAGTAAGAATGAATCTCCTATCCATGAAATTGTGAAGAAGGAAAAACAAATTTTTCCTAGGTTTGCTGTCGCACCTCAAACTACAAAAGTTATGGCCACAGTGTGTGTGATATGTGCTTAATTAAGATAGAAAAGACATCAAATTTGTGGGTGGAAGTGATGAACAGAAACAAGTTCCAACTGACAGCAACATGTTGCACCACAAAGCATTGAGCCTATACGCAGACTTCAGCAAGGGATCCCTTGAAAAGAGTGACACCAAGCCGTTTGCTGCAAGTAAGGGATGTTTGCACAGACTTAGGAATACAGAAGGTCCATAGTAGCCTGAATCTATATCACGCTGCCTGTGTCCCTCACCTCACTTCATCTCATCACGTAGGCACTGAATCATCGCACATCATCACAAGAAGAAAAAGGGTATGTACCATACAGCAAGATATGTTGAGAAAGAGAGAGACCACAGTCACCTAACTTTTATTACAGTATTTGTTATAATTGTCCTATTTATTATTAATTATTGTTGTAAATCTCTTACCATGCCTAATTTATAAGTTTAAACTTTACCATAGTTATGTATGCATAGGAAAAAACATAGTATAGAAATAAGTTTCGGTACCACTTGTGGTTTCAGACATCTATTGAGCTCTTGGAACTTATCCCCTGTGGATAAGGGGACACTACTGTAACTGGTCACCTTGGAAGGATGGAAGGCAACTACTCAATATCTTAAAAACTGGTAAATAATGGGACTGAGCAAGCATTCTTCCTGCCTTTCCTATATGACTATACCCATGGATCCAAGTGCTATAAAATTCAGGAGATGGTTGTACAACTCTGTGAATACACTAAAAGCCAGTGAATTGCACCCTTTAAATAGGCAAATTGCATGTTAGGTGAATTATATCTCAATAAAGTGTTTTTTTTTAAGTCAAGAGAGTGGTTATTTTCGGGAGAAGGAAGAGGGTTGAGATTGGCTGGAACACATAGTGGCTGACAGGGTTCTGTTTCTTGACCAAGGTGGTAGTTACAAAGATGTTCTTTTTACAATTTGTTCTCTTTACAACTTTTTTTTTAAGACACAGTCTCACTCTGTTGTCCCATCTAGAGTGCCGTGGCGTCAGCCTAGCTCACAGCAACCTCAAACTCCTGGGCTC
>VBSM01002616.1:46138748-46163677 GCA_008086735.1 Cheirogaleus medius
ACTCTAGCCTGGGCAACAGAGTGAGATTCTGTCTTAAAAAAAAAAGCAGCTGTGGAAACAACAAGCATTGTATGATTCCATTTATATGAGGTACCTAGACTAGGCAAATCCATAGAGACAGAAAGTAGAATGCCAGGGGCTGGCAGAGGAGGGAATAGTGTTATTGTTTAGTGAGCACAGAACTTCTGTTTGGGATGATGGGAAAGTTCTGGATATGGATAGTAGTGGTGGTCGCACAACAAGGTGAATGTACCTAATGCTGCTCAGCTGTACTCTATAAAATGGTTAAAATGGTAAATGTGTTATGTATCTTTTACCACAATTTTAAAAAGCTGTAGAGAAAGGACAGGGAACTCACTATACAACTTACCAAATTAATTGAAGAAAAATATAAAATTCTTGGAAAGATTAAGCATATTACAAGAGATTAAGATGGCCTAGGATTATCCTCACCAGGTGCCAGCCTTCAGAAAGACTCCAGGGGAGCAGCAGATCTGGAGGCTACTGAGGAGAAGCTGAACAGGCCCAATGCTATATTCTGTGGCAAAGCAGATCTTACAGAAAATGAACTGAAAAAAGAGAAACCTGGAAAATTGATTGCTGGCATGACCAGGTTAAAAACACAACAGATTAAAGTCCATGCAATCACCACTCGGGCATTTTCTTTTCTTTTCTTTTTTTTTTTTTTTTTTTTTTTTTTTTTTGAGGCAGAGTCTCGCTCTGTCGCCCAGGCTGGAGTGCCGTGGCATCAGCCTTGCTCACAGCAACCTCCAACTCCTGGGCTCAATCAATTCTCCTGCCTCTCAGCCTCCTTAGTAACTGAGACCACAGGTGCGCACCACCACACCTGGCTAAATTTTTTCTATTATTAGAAGAGATAAAGGTTTAGTAGGTTCTTGTTCTTGCTCAGGCTGTTCTTGAACTCCCGACCTAAGGGATCCTCCCATCTCAGCCTCCCAAAGTGTGTGGATTACAGGTGTGAGCCACGGCGCCCAGCCGTCAGGCTTTTTCTTTTGGCAGTCTCCTCCAACACTGTTCTTCATCCCAGGACCAGCATTCATCTGAGAGCAGCTCTTTACACTCCTCTCCATTGAAGGTCTCCCCTTTGCTCCCAGGCTTCGTTCTTCTGACTTGCATTAGCCAGGGGTCTCCAGAGAAACAGAACCAACAGGATATACAGAGAGAGAAAGAAAGATTTATTTTAAGGAACTGGTTCACACGATTGTAAGGGCTGGCAAGTCTGAAATTTCTAGAGCAGGCCAGCAAGCTGGGAACTCAGGGAAGAGTTGATGCTAAAATTTTGAGTCTGAAATGTGCAGGCTGGAAACTCAGACAGGAGTAGACACTACAGTCTTGAGGCAGGATTGCTTCTATTCCAGAAATCCTCAGTCTTTGCTCTCAGGCCTTCAACTGATGGAATGAGGCTGACCCATGTTATGAAGAATAGAATATAAATCACATCTAAAAACTACCTTCACAGCAAGATCTAACCCGGTGTTCGACCAAACAATTGGGCACCTTAGCCTAGCAAGCTGACACACAAAACCAACCATCACAAGCCTCATCTGCAATTAACAGTCCTTTGTTTCTCATGGGTCCCAGGGGACATCCTCTTCCTCCTGCTTCTCTAGAAAGCATCAATGGCCCACCCTAGAATCCGTCCCACCAAACGACTTTTCCACGGCCTGCAGCAGCAATGAGAAATTTCTATCCACCAAAATGTTTCCCTCCACTTCTTCTCCCATGGACTATTTCATTCCACCATTCCTATCCTGAAATAGTGGGTTCTCTCCAAGCTTTCACTCAAACCTCTTACTGAACTAGAGCCGTTTTTCGTGGGGGTTTTTTGTTTGTTTGTTTTTTTTTTTTGGTCTTTTTAAAATTAATTTTGAATTGTTGCTTACTTTTAGTTAGGAAATCGCTGTTATTTAAGTGGTTATGTTTTTAGTCAAATGTAACATTAACAGAATAATTCTTAAAGAAGGATTGTGATTCTTATGGTAGTGCTTTGTAAATAAAGTTGTTGGCTTACTGCTGCGATTCCAGTTCCTAGAACCACGCCTGGCATGCAAGAGGACGCAGTTCAATAAACATCTATTGAATGAATCTGTTAATGAGGCAAATTAGTCACCATTGAGACTATTCTTGCACTCCAAGATCAATTTTAATTTGTCGTGGTACACCATTCAGAATCCATGTAGACTAAGTCTGCTTATTGATTATCGATTCTTCTATGTTCCTTTGTGCAACTGGGCCTGTTTCTATTCTTACGCTGTCTTTGTCCTCGTGGGTATCAGAGTTAAGCCACACCTGTCAAAATGAATCCCAGAGCTTGCCATTTAATCTGTTCTCTGCTGGATAGAATGGGAATGATCTGCTCTTTGACTGCTTGAGAGAATTCATAAAGCATTTGGGCCATGTGCCTTTTTGGTGGGTATTTCTTTGATAACCCTCTCAATTTCTTTTTTGGTTATTGATCTGTTCAGGTTTTCTACCTCTTGTAGATCCAATTTTTGAAATTCAGGTTGTCTTCAATAATTGTTCATTAAATATATTGGTATAAATTATATATGGCATTCTCCACTAATATTTTAAAGTCTCCTCTATATCTGTATTATGTCTCTTTTTTATCCCTAAGTTGGCTTTATCTTCTCTTTTTTCTTGATTAAACTTTCCAAAGGTTTATCTAATTGCTTGTTCTTTTCAAGGAACTTATTCTTCATTTTCTATTTTCATTTATTTTAGGGTTGCCAGATTTAGCAAATAAAAATATAGGATGCAAATATGTCTTTTAATTGGTTTCCCATTGTATCCTTCCTTTTACTTTCTTTGGATTTATTTTGTTGTTATTTTTCTAGCTTCTCAGGTTAAAGGGTGAGGCATTTATTTACAGTATTTCTTTTTTTCTAAAAACTGTGTTTAAAGCTACAGATTTCCTTCTTTGGTCCCACTCTTTGGGTTTTAATATGTAGTTGCTCCTTTTGTTGTTCAATTCTAAATAATTTATAACTTCAATTTTTACTTCCTCTTTAAGAGTTAAATGTTAAATGTCTCTTTTCATTTTTAAAGTATGTAGATTTGGGGGTGGCTCTTTTTATCCTCAGTTTTATCCTCAATTGTATTACATTGTCATCACTGCATGTGGCCTGAAATGGTTGAGCTTTTCTTTTCTGTCAAGTATTTCCTTCCCAAATTTTTGGTGTTGTGGCATAGGTAGAAGACGATAGTCGTACATCTCACTGTTGGTAAACTAAAGGGGATTTGGAGCCCCCGGCAAGGATGCTGGGGAGAGTCAGGCCACAGTCCCTGAGCCTCTGGCCCCTCCCTGGCCCCACAGTCACATGCTATGCAGGTGGGAAGCTCTGGCCTGCTGCACGCTCAACTTTGGTGCACGTATTGTGTTCAGTTTTGAAAAGAATGCTATTTCTCTATTTTCAGGGTGCGCACACACACATATACATGCATAATTTACATATATATTTGATCGAGATTTTGTCTTACTCGAATCCTCTCTAGTTACTTCCTTCGATCTGTTGTTTTCTTAGGGATCACATGCTCTTCCCTTCCCTCCGGAGGTAAACACTCTCCTGCATTTACAGCTTATCATGCATTTTGTTAAGCTTTAACTACTATACATGTATCTTGAATCAGTGCATAGTATTCTTTGGCCTGTTTAAACTTTATATAAATGATACCGAATGTGTTTTTTGGCAATTTGCCTTTTTCATTCAACACTACATTTGTGAAAGGCATCCCTTCTAGATGTGCAGCTCAAGTTTAGTCATAATCATAATCATAGATTCTTTCATAGTAGCAGATTTATTTATTTATTTATTTATTTATTTATGAGACAGGATCTCACTCCGTTATCCAGGCCGGAGTGCAGTGGCACTATCATAGCTCACTGCAATCCTCCCACCTCAGCCTCCCAAGTAGCTGCAACTACAGGTGAGCAACACCACGCCCGGCTAAAATTTTTTTGATTTTTAATTTTGTAGAGTTGGGGTCTTGCTACGTTGGGCAGGCTTATCTGGTGCTCCTAGGCTCAAGGAATCCTCCCACCTCAGCCTCCCAAAGTGCTGGGATTATAGACATGAGCCACTGCACCTGGCCCAGTGTTTTTTATTAATAGAATCCAACTTAGTTACCCATTTTCCTATGGATGTGTATTTCTAATGTATGTTCCTAATTTTTCACTTTTACAATGCTGTTATGAACATTCTTGTCCAAGTCTTGCAGACTTCCTATGGCGAGTTTCTCTAGAGTAAATGCCTCAGAGTGGAATCCTAGGCCTTAGGTTATGTGAATCTATAATTCTTCTAGACAATACCAAATTATTCTCCAAAGTGAACATACCAATTTACATTCCTTCCAATGGTATATATTAATAATAGGTCCTGTGGCCCCACACCTTGACCAACAACTGGTATTGTCACATTTATAATTTTTCCCAAACTGATGACTAAAAAATTGAGTTACATTGTTCTTATTTGCATTTTTATTATTCCTAGCAAGGTTGATTATCCTATTATTTGTCATTTGGTTTTCTTTTCCATGGATTTTTTTTTTAATTTTAGTCCTTTTTTTTCCCTAATGACTTTTTTGTATTTTCTTGATTTGTAGTTCTTTGTTCTGCCTACTAATCCTTATGAGTTATATTTGTTACAAGTATCTTCTTTCAGATTGCAACTTTGCACTTTTTTATGATGCCTTTTAAGAAGCAGATTTTTTCATCTCAATGTAATTGACATTATCAATCTTTTCCTTTATGGTTTGGTTTTATGGCTTCCTTTTGCTCTATACAATACCATAAAAATATTCTCCAGTTTTTTCTTCTAAAAATTACTTTTCGTTTTGGGTCCTCTATGGAATTTATTTTTCGTGTACGATGTGAGCTAGGAAACTAATTATGTGTAACAGACTTCCTAGCATCACTGACAGAATAGTTCATCCTTTCCCTACAGATCTGGAGTATTGATTTTATGTAAATCAAATTTTCATATATGGGTGGGTCTGTTTCTGAGCTCTCTATTCTGTTCCAAAGGTCTTGTTGTGTATCCTTGCACCGGTATCACACTGTTTTAACAACAATAACTTCATACTAAAGGTATACGTCTGGTAGGAAAAGTCTCCCCATCGTTTTCTTCTATTTGATTGGGCCTAACAGAATTCTAAATTAAAAGTAATTGTCTCTCGAAACTACCAAGATTTCATTGCACTGATATTTTTGCTACAGTGTTGCTGATGAGAAGTCTGATTTCAATTTGATTCTCTTTCCTTTGTAGGCATTCTATTTTTTTCCTCTGGAAGGTTTTAAGGCTTTTCTCTTGTCTTTTCTATTCGAAAATTTTACACTATTTGCAGGGACTTTGTAAGGTTCTGTCAACCTGAGGAACCAAGCCTTGTTTGATTTGTTTATTTAAATTTGCTGCCTCTCTTCCCTACTCATATTCTTTCTAGAACTTATTAGATAAAAAATAGAATTCTGGATCTATCTTCTATGTCTCTTGATTTTTTTCTTCATACATTCCTTACTTTCCTATTTGGGCTATCTTCTGGGAGAATGTTATAGTTCTATCTTCCAGTTCATTAATTTGCTCTTTGGCAAATTAATTTAGCCCTTCTATTATTTCAATAATCAATTAAATTTTCTTAATATCTAGTTTATTCTTACATATATATGCATATTAACCTTTCACATTTCTTTAATGATACAAGTCATAGTTATTGTAAAGCCCTACTCTTTTTGCTCTATTAATTCTATTTTCTCAGATGGAAGTTTTATCATCTGTTGAGTTTCTTGTCTTTAATGTTAGCATTCTTTAAAATTTGGCCATTTCTGATTTTTCACTCATCTCTGTAGTGAAAGTGTCCTGTTAGATCTATGTCGTATCTATTTTTTTAGCCTATTTTGAGGAAGGATGGGGTGTACCACTGGTCATAACTTGGTGGCCAGTGTTCTGACATGGGTGTTGCCAGACACTGGGGGTGGGGCACTGCTTTATCTATCACCTTCCCACCCATTTTTCTGGACTGTAGATAGACACAGGCCATCACTAGTATCTGGCTAAAGGAATAGAGAAGGAGTGGCAAGCAGGGATCAAACTATCTAGATACTACTACTGTGGCACCTGAATTAGTCAATCTATTGGTTATCTTTGAACTCTCTACCACTGCTATTCACCACTTGGAGCAAGGAGCATTCTTAGTGTCCCTCCTATATTTTGCAGCAATAGGCTACTGTTGTAGTGTTTATCTCCTTCACCTGATCCTATGTCATTCAGGAATTTGTTACAGTTTTTGATCCCTGGAAATTTCTCTCTCATTCCCAATGCAGCTGTGATTTTTCTCACTTATCTTCTCCATTACTTGTAAAAACTGGGAGCTGGAGGAGGAGATTGTATCATTTTTCATTTTTCATTCTATTATCTTTAAATTCACCCTGTTGCCATGCTTGAGTTACAAACAAAGAGAAAAATAAGTCAAAGAAGTGGTCTGTGGGGGTCAATATATCACTTTATTCCAATAAAAACTACGAGAGAATGTACCTTAACATGAAAGCCAAATGTGTTTACTCATACTGAATCACAGAATTACATAAACTTAACCATCCAGGCCCTGGGGCAGGTCTCATTGCATGGGTGGCATCCCATCCAGCAAGAAGTAGAACTTGTGTTCTCCTGGGCTGACTGTCTCCTGAAGAACAAAGAGATGAAACAAAGCCAATCATGCTCAAATTTATTATTCCAGAATTTACCAGTCAGATTAAATCATAGTCTCTAAGAACACAGGTGATAAACTGAATCATGTTCCTTTTTACAGAAGGTCTCCTCTTGCCACCGTAACAAACTACCACAAACATAGTTGCTTAACATAACGCAAATTTATTCTCTTATAATTCTTTTTTTTTTTGAGACAGAGTCTCACTCTGTTGCCCAGGCTAGAATGAGTGCCGTGGCGTCAGCCTAGCTCACAGCAACCTCAAACTCCTGGGCTCAAGCGATCCTTCTGCCTCAGCCTCCTGAGTAGCTGGGACTACAGGCATGTGCCACCATGCCCGGCTAATTTTTTCTATATATTTTTTAGTTGGCCAATTAATTTATTTCTATTTTTAGTAGAGACGAGGTCTCACTCTTGATCAGGCTGGTTTTGAACTCCTGACCTTGAGCGATCCGCCTGCCTCGGCCTCCCAGAGTGCTAGGATTACAGGCATGAGCCACCGCGCCCGGCCTCTCTTATAATTCTTGAGGTTAGACGCCCCAAATCCATTTCACTGGGGTAAAGTCAAGGTGTCAGCAGGGCTAGTTCCTTCTGGAGGCTCTGAGAGGAGAATCTCTTCTCTTGACATTTCTAGTCACCTCCTGTGTTTCTATGTCCAAACCTCCTCACTCCAATCTGTTTCTGTCGTCACGTTGCCTTCGCATGCTCTGACTCCTCCTGTGTTCTTCTCACAAGTATCATTGCGATTATGTCGGGCTAATCAGATAACCCAGGATAACTGTCCCATCTCAAGATTATTATTATTTTGAGACAGAGTCTCACTCTGTTGCCTGGGCTAGGGTGAGTGCCATGGTGTCAGCCTAGCTCACAGCAACCTCAAACTCCTGGGCTCAAGCAATCCTCCTGCCTCAGCCTCCCAAGTAGCTGGGGCATGTGCCACCATGCCTGGCTAATTTTTTCTATATATTTTTAGTTGATCAATTAATTTCTTTGTATTTTTAGTAGAGACGGGGTCTCGCTCTTGCTCAGGCTGGTTTCGAACTCCTGACCTTGAGCGATCCTCCCGCCTTGGCCTCCCAGAGTGCTAGGATTACGGACGTGGGCCACCGCACCCAACCCCATCTCAAGATTCTTAACCACATCTGCAAGTTCCCTTCTGCCATATAACATATTCACAGGTTCTGGGGATCAGGATAAGAACACTTTTGGGGGGTAGTTATTCTATCACAGAAAGTAATATCAAGAGTTAAGAATCATTCCCCCTAATATTCCCTCCGTTCTTATTCTCATAAGCCATTGATTTAACCATTCAGCCTATGACAACCAGAGGTGTGGCCGACATCCTCAGGAGAGGATCTTGGCAGCCTGTCAGGACAGTCCTGCCCTCTTATATCGCCAGACTTTGTACTATCCCAGGAACCCTGGCGGACCATAGAGATTTCACTCACAACAGGTTCTAAAATAGCTCCCTACAATGTATTAATTTTAATTGTAGTTCAATGCCATTCTGTATCCAAGGCTGAACTTCATTCATTTTTCTATTACCCATTTCAATTATGCTTGTCTATATTGTACACATATTACAGGGTCAGCAATGAGATGAAATGACAAAAGTACACTACTCTGATAATAATATGCACAAAGAAACTTCAATAACAAAATGCCAATAATGTGAAGAAAAATTGTATCTCACTGGAAGGGGGGCAGTTCCTTCAGGGCACTCAAATTAGAAAATAATGATAATACCAGCCAAGTCTGTTCTGTACCTTTTTTCTAAAGAATCTATAGGTTTAGTAGAACATGCAAAACGAGCATAGCACATAGCATGCCCACAATATTCATAAAACAAGCCAATTCCTAGCAGATAACCCAAGCAAAATTGCATGCCCCACCCAAATCATTGCACTGGGTTGTCAAAGACTGTCACAGAGCTTGCAGCCTCACCAAAATGCCAGCTGATTGATACTAAGGGTCCTATAAATTTAAACCTAGTTAGTAGCCAAAGGTAAATTTCAGCACTATGGCACCTGGCACTTACCATGTCTGGGAAGATCCACCTCTGGGTACCATCTCCTCTCTCAGAACATTTTAAAGGATGTTGTCTTCTTACAAAGTTTAGAAATGTGCCGTGGCAACGGTCTCAGTCATCACATCTTATTTGAGAGAATCTGTTCTTTCCCACCCAGATACTCAAAACCCTTTCATTTCCAGGTACCCTTTGAACATTAGAGGCTGCCCTGCAGTCGTGCACTGAAAGTGAACTGTCTAGTAACAGAGCGCCCACAGCAACTAATGGGCATTTTTATTCCTATTCCACAGTGGCTTTTTCAACTGCCTCTTTCTGAGGGATTGCTTAGGCCTAAGAAAACCAGCATTGTTTATTTCAAAGTAGCTAGAAGATTTGGAACATTCCAGACACAAAGCAACGATAAACTAAACAAACGTTTGAGGTAATGGATATCCCAATTACCCTGATTTGATCACTACACATTGTATGTATATATCAAAATATCACATGTACCCCAGAAGTATATACAGTAACTGTGTGTCAATTTTAAAAATTAACAACAACAACAAAAAAAACCACTTGGGGAGGATTTCTCCATATCTAAACAACCAGTTTTTAGCAACCTTGAGAACAAGTAGAGGGAGTGATTCTTGAGCCACATAAATTCAGACTTGGTCCATCCACCCTGCCCTCTTTTGCCCTTGAGGATGGTTCAAAACAACATAAAAGAGGAATTAAAATCAGGGATGTTTACATTACCTACCTGGACCTAGCACCAACACATTGAAAACTAATCTCTCACTAATGCTCTGTGGCCCATAGAAAGCCCAGCTGCCCTACAGTTTTAAAACAGCAAATACTTTTCCTGTCCTTTAATATCTAAAAGGGCAGTATATGAAAAGACTGCCTCTTTCCCCCTATAGTTGAATCTCCACATCTGCTTATTAAGGCCTCTTCAGCCCGCTGGCCCCTGCTAAGGCCCTCCCATAGCCCCTGTGCCCTTGCCAAAACCCTCTGACAGCCTCCAGTGGTTTTTCCAAGGTCTTTTTCCCCAGGACATGGCTGATAAGAGCCAACTGCACCACAGTAAAAACCTTCCTGGCCCAACATAAGCCTATGCGAACTGCGAAGATGGAAATGTCCTCTGCACAAAGAATAAGACCCCAGGGCCGAGGCCAATCCCTTACCACTCCAGAAGCCCCAGTCACTCCCTGCGTATCCACTCACTACTCCCTAACTGTGCTCCTTCCTTATTCCTTACATATCAGATTTCCGGCCAGCGCACCCGATGTTGGAACATTGAAGGAGCATGCAATAAATAAACAGCACCCCTCCTCCTTTTCAGAGTTCAAAACAAATTTAAAAATAAGATAAAGGAGTGGAAGGAGGCCAATTATTACTTTATTTCTGATAGAACTGGGTTGTAGAATGCCGTTTCATGTGAGAGTCAGAAGAGCTGCCCAGTACAAGCTACAGAACAAAGATCCAGCGGTCCTGGTCCAAAGCATTCTAGATTTGCCTCACTGCCGGGATCTGGCCTCGAGCCCAAGAGGAAAGGCAACAGGAATGAGCTGAGTATATCCACTTTATTTTCCTTAAATGTGCCAATTAAATCACAGCCCAGGGGCAGAGTTGGGAAAGGCCAGAGAACGGCCAGGTGTTACACTAATGCAGCTCCCTTCGCCCGGGAAGACGCTTTTTGTTTGAGGTTTTTCATAACTAGTAAAAGATGTGTATGTATTACATGGGTAATTAAATAGCTTGACTTTTGTTTTTAAAGCCAAGATGGTAGAAGATGCTACCTGGTACCATAGTTATAATCTGGAAGCCTAAAGATAAAGTTTCTCTGGCATTATCAATTAACCTTAGAGAATGTTTTCCCACATTCTCCAGAAGTTTTTCATATGTCTTTATGAAGACACCAGAGTTCATACATTTATCAGCCATACATATGATTCACCATTTGGAGCAAAATTTAAATAAAACCTTTTCTCCATTACAGAGACGAATGTTTTAAGGCTTCTCAGATCTCCCACCATCCCCTTTGTTCCTTCTTTTGGTCACTCCCCACTTCCAGACTTGGATGAAATAGCCATAGTGCAAGGTGAAAATTAATTTCCTGAGTGATCACAGGGCAGCCAGATGCCAGCACGTGGGAGTGCAAGGGATTTAGCTGTGTGTGGAGTGAACCTTGGCCACAGCAAACGGAGACGGCAGAGCTAGCAGATAAATGCCTTCTCCGTGCTCCCCTTCTCGGACTATGGGGTGCAGCCCCTTCTGGCAACCTCTCTGGAGCATCCTGAGGACGGAGCAAGCATGCCTGCCGAGAGCCGTGCTTTTGGGAAGACGACTTCGCATCCTCCCTGCCTCGTTTCCGTTGTTCCTGGCATTTACCACCTGACACTATTTGTGCTGTTTTGCATCCTACTGCCCTTGCCTTGAGGCCAACCTCAGTGGGCGATCTTCCACAAATCAACATTTACTGAACGTTTCTTAGGGAGGCAAAGAATGTTCCATTACACATAATGCAGGAAACCTTCCTGTAAAATATTCTAGTTTCTTTCTCCTTCCTCAAAAAGAGACGGCTCACCCATCTCTTCTTCCTCTTCTTTTTAATATTCTCCTTGTAAAATTCTCTTCCAAGTATTTCTCTTGTTTTGCGTTGAGTAGAGCAATTCAGTCCCCTCTCAGCATTTAATTCTCCTCACTGCCCACCACTCTGCTCAATTCAACAAAGGCCCTCTGGTGAGCTGAGTACACAAAACATTTGTTCTTCCTTGCAGACAAGAAGGGAAGGATTGCTAGTATGTCATTTTAGTACATTTTCTCTCTGTCATGCAGGCATAAAGCAAAAATTCCAAGCAGGCAAGAAGTGGAGGGAAGAAAGAACTATGTCAGGGCGAAGCAAGGGTGGGGTCCAGGCAGGCATAGGTTTGTAGTGATATTTAGTAGGGGGAAAGCAGATCAGGAACATGGAGCTTGAGCCAGGGGCAAACACTCGACATAAAGCCAGGTTCAGACTGGGGCCACATCACCTGTGCCAGAGGCGGCCAGGAGCTGGGAAACGACTTTCAGAAACACTGGGCAGGAGCAACGGGAAAGCGGTTTAATAGGCAACAAACCTGGTTCTAAGGCAGAGCACCCCAGAAGTTCACTGCCAGGATCAGAACCAACCCCAGTAGCAGTGAGACCGAGTCTCCTCTCGTAAGTGGACAAATAGATCATCCGCTGAGGGTCGAGGGCTGAGGAATCAGGAAACCAAGCAGTTTCCTACTCTTGATGTTTCCCCTCACACTTACAAATGGTACATTCTCGTTCTGTGTTAGTTTTCTATTGCTGCTGTAACAAGTCCCAACCAATTCAGTGGCTTGAAACAACACAAATTTACTATCTTGCAGTACTGTGGACTAGAAGTCTGACACGGGCCTCACCAGGATAAAAGCAAGGTCTCAGCAGGGCTGCGTGCATTTCTGGATGCACCAAGGGAGAATCCTTTTCCTTGCCTTTTCCAGCTTCTAGACGCTGCCGCACTCCTTAGCCCGTAGCCCCCTTTCCCTCTCTCCAAAACCAGCAATGGCGGTGGACTCCTCACATCCCGTCACTCTGACCTCCTCTCCTGCTTTCCTCTTTCACGGCTCAGGACGTTTGTCGTTACATCAGGTCCACCTGGATAATCCAAGCTAACCCCCCTATCTTAAGGTCAGCAAATTAGCAAACTTACTTCCATCTGTGAGCTTAATGCCCCTTTGCTATATAACATGTATACATAGGCTTGAGGGATTAGGATGTCTACCTCTTTGGAGGAGGGCATTACTCTACCTACCATACGGTGATGATGAGTGCCATGCAGAAAACAAAGTAGGGCCAAGGGAGTGACATTCTTCCTCAGTCAGATCTCTCTCTGACCACAGCTAGGAAGGCTCTCTGCTTTTGCTTTTAAGGATTCATTTGATTATATTGGGCCCACCTGGATAATCCAAGCTGCCTTCCCCATCTCAAGGTGCTAACATTAATGACATCTGCAAAGACTCTTTTGCCATTTAAGGTTACTTACAGGTTCCAGGGATTAAGATGTGGACATCTTGAAGGGGGTCATTGTTCTGTCTGCCATACCTTAAATATGATGAAATTTTCAAGGCGTAGAGGCTCATTGGTGACCCTGAAATTTACAACTGGTGCTCTGCTAAGAGCCCATGTAGAGTTCAGCTGTTGGATATGGTTATTTCAATTTAGTCAGAAAGCATAAGCTAAGATTTCCCACTATTAGCTCCCTTAACTGGAAAAATGTGTGCATCTTTTCTCTTGGCTTAGAAGCGAAGCAGTGATATGATGCCACCACCACCATGAGGGTACAGAAGAGTAACATTAGCCCTGATTTTAACCCAAAGTCAGAGGTCAAATCATTCCCTGAGCTTACAAATCCCTGAGATTACAAAGAGCTGCCTCTTTGTAATCAACACCTCTCTCTGCTTATTTTCAACTTCTCTTTTGATCAAAGTAATACAGTTTCCCAATTTCAAATCTCAGTGTTAAGGAGCTCAGAACTAGGAACAGCATTCCTCTGTCCTTTCCATTCAGTATTGTTCCAGATCCTCCAAGAAGTAGCCACTGAGATGGGATTAGACATGTAAGAAATTTGTCAGGGGAAATGTCTATGAAAAGAAGGGAGAAGTCAAGAGAACTGGGAAAGCCAACGGACCATGACACTGGTCTGACCCTGAGTGAAGGAGAGAAGGAAGGCGCAGGCTGAGCGGAAGCACCTTAGGCTGCAGTACAATTCTCCGGAAAGTTCAGCAGGGCCATTGTGGATCCTCAAGCCAAAGTCGCCCAGAACTCATCGCTGATTTGTGCTGAGGCCACACCTCCCAAGGCTGCTCCCCCACCGCCGATGACTGCTGCAGCAGGGACGTTGAGGCAAAACAACACCTGGGAGACTCCTCTGGCTCTTCTTTCCACGTGGCTCATTCCATCTTGGTCTTTTCCTATCATAGGCCTCTCTTGTCTGTGGCACTTCTGTACATCCTTTCAAATCCATAGCGAGATGGTCCAGCGCCTGCTCTAATTTACAGGGAGTGCTCTGCTCTTAGGCAATCAGTAGGAATCAGCTTGGAGCACAGGAGAAAAGAGATAGAAAACTCCTAGGCTAGGCAAAAGGAGTTGGTGTGATTCTTAAAATCCACCATGATTTACTAGGACAGGAAATTCAAATAATATAAGATAGTTTTGCCCGGAGTGTACTCTGCAAATTTCCTTTTTACTGGCAGTTGGCAACCAGTGGAGGATCCAAAGGTTCAGAGTTTCATTCGTATCTGTCTCCAGACAAGGCAATGACTACTAAGAGCTCTCCTGCTCCTCCAGAATTCCATACCATGAAGTACTGGGAAAAACATTTTGGCCTAGGAAAAGCAGGTTTCAGCAGGTGACTATCATAGTCATAGAGAAACCTCAGGGGCACATCCCCAGAACTTCCCATTCTGTGAACCATGGCCCTGCATGCCAGCAACACCAGACCATATCATCATAATCCCCCAAGCACAGTGACACCAGACTACACCTATCTCCCAATTCTGTTCCTCCATGCCCTGGCGCCTTCATGGACTCTGTTCAACCACATGAACGGCGCTTCTTCCACTTTTCTGTTTGTTTGGCTTTGACATGGCAAATTCCTATTTATCTTTCTTAGTCTGTTCAGGCTACTATGACAGAACATCATAAACTAGGTGACTTATAAACAACAAAAATTTATTTCTCATTGTGCTGGAGGCTGGGAAGTCCAAGATCGAGGCACCAGCAGATTCCATGTCTGATGAGGGCTCCTGTCTGGTTCATAAATGCCAACTTCCAGCTGTGTCCTCACACTGGAAGGGGTGAGGTGTCTCCCTTAGGCTTCTTTCATAAGGGCACTAATCTCATTCATGAGGGCTGTGGCTGTACTCTTGTGACCCAATCACCTCCCCCAGGCCTCACCTCCTCAACCATCACATTGGTGATGAAGCTTCAACATGTGAATTTTAGTGGGACACAAACATTCAAACCCTAGCACTGCAATGCTCAAAATTACATCTGCTCAGCAAAGTTTTGCCCTCTCATATGTGTGCTCTCACAGCAGATTGCTCACACCGATTTTACTGCTCATAACTCATTGTAACTCATTGATTTCACACACACACACACCTCTGAATTCTTTGAGGGCTTACAGGCAGGGATGATGTTTCATATACCTAATGTCTAATATATAGTAGGTGCTCAATAAATATTTATTGGGAGGGAGAAGGGAAGTAAAGAGGAAATCTGACTGATATAGAATTCCTTTCAAGATAGATATTTGCTACATGAACATTGTCTTGGAGAAAAAAATAAAAATAAATTTTTAAAAAAGATAGGTATTTGCTTGAACTTTGCGCAAATGTACTTCCTCAAAACTACATTAGGGGCCGGGCGCGGTGGCTCACGCCTGTAATCCTAGCACTCTGGGAGGCCGAGGTGGGCGGATCATTTGAGCTCAGGAGTTCGAAACGAGCCTGAGCAAGAGCGAGACCCCATCTCTACTAAAAATAGAAAGAAATTAATTGGCCAACTAAAATATAGAAAAAATTAGCCGGGCATGGTGGCGCATGCCTGTAGTCCCAGCTACTTGGGAGGCTGAGGCAGAAGGATCGCCTGAGCCCAGGAGTTTGAGGTTGCTGTGAGCGAGGCTGACGCCACGGCACTCTAGCCGGGGCAACAGAGTGAGACTCTGTCTCAAAAAAACAAAACAAAACAAAACAAAAACTACATTAGGTAATGCTCCCTCACACCAGGTGTGAGGGTCATGGTTGATAAATTTGTTTTACCTATCTTAGTGACAAGGCCAGATGACTACAGAATAGATTACACCAAGCACAAACGCAGTTACATCATACTGACATGGCCTGGTTCTCATTTGATTAATTAAGGTATGTTTGTGCTTAGGAATAAGTCTCTGGCTCTAAGAAGCAGGCCTAATACACCATCTCTAAAGAAAAAGCACCTCTTATTCAAAGCATGGGCCGTGTTACATCAGATTATTAAGTAGTGTTACAACATGCCCTTTGCACTGAATTGTTCTCAATGTTCCCAGAGTGAAGAATAATGTGTAGTCAATGTTCACTTCACTCAGAACAGAACAACCAAGGAAAACAAATACAATGCTCCAGCTGCTGCAACAGAACGGAAGAAGGTATTTTTCTGACTATACTATGCAAATTGAGAGAGAGCAGGGAGTGATGGGGATGGATGCTGAGGAATGTCAAGGAATAGGCAGGGGAAGGATGTATGCTAAAAGTCGCCGCACGTGCACATAAACCAGCTTCCTCCGGTTAGGCATAATATTGACTTGCAGTCCTCTTAGTACTAGTTAACATTTTGTAGCACTTCCATTCCTTGCTGTTTTCATACATTATAAGTTTGTAAAGCACTTCCAGACACATTATTGCAGTTGACCATGACAATAACTTTGTGAGGAGGTTATCAGTTTCCTTCATAAGCTTAGAGAGGTTAGGCACAAAAATGATAACCCAACCTACAAGCTGATCCTGGCCCAGCTGATGGAGATAGATGGCGGGCGCACTGGGGGAGACTGCCTTGGATTCCAACTGATCAGATCCACCTCCCCCCCCCACCCCGCCATGGGTGTATTCCCAGCAGAAACACAAATGGCCTCTCCCAAGCCTATTGCCCCAAAGAGAGGCTGAAATGAAGACCTGGGGCTTCACTGTTCTGTATGGAATTGCCTCCCAAACAGGAACTGAAATACAGGTAAATGAGAAAACTTCCCTTGGGAGTTATTTTATTGCACAAAAGAAATGACTTTTTAATGAGATCTCTCACTAAATAAAATTAGCAAACAATATTTGGCCAAAGTAAGCTTGGTCTCCCCTTTCAGGCAAACGATGCAGGAGGTAGGAAAGGAGCCCAACCAAGGTTAGCATATACAAAGCTTTTGACCAGGCCCCTCTTACCTACCCGTGGAAGAAGGAGGTCTTTGAGAAACACCTGAATCTTCAGGCGTCCTCAAACTACAGGCCGAGGACATTTATCCGGCCCGCTGGGTGTTTTTGCCCGTTTTGGTTTTTTACTTCAAAATAAGATATGTGCAGTGTGCATAGGAATTTATTCATAGTTGTTTTTTTTAACTATAGTCCGGCCCTCCAACGGTCTGAGGGACAGTGAACTGGCCCCCTGTTTAAAAAGTTTGAGGACCCCTGATATTCTAGATGGACAGAAAAGGCTAGAAATCAAAGGAGATTCAGAGACAAGCTCATATTAAAACCTCTTCCTTGGGCTTCTGTGCTTTTCTTACCGTAAAATGGCCTTCATCCTTTGAAAAGGAGTTTCCCGACCTTAAAATGTCCTGTGGTAGTCAGAACCTGCCATATAAAGTTGCTACTAATCATAATAAAGTAGTATCCACTGTTTTTCTTCTTCCCAAAGCAACCTCGCAGAGGGATTTTGTCCTTTCCAGAGAGACTGAGGAGCTATGAGTAGAGAGATGTTCCGATGTTTTGTGGAGACACCATCTCTACAAAAAATTTTAAAAATTAGCCAGGTGTGGTGGCGCACACCTGTAGTCCCAGCTACTCCAGAGGCTGAGGATGGAGGATCCCTTGAACCAAGGAGTTTGAGACTGTAGTGAACTATGATCATGCCACGGCACTACAGCCTGGGTGACAGAGTGAGACCCCATCTCTGAAAAAAAAATTTTTTTGAATTTAAAAATTAAAAGGAATGACAGTGCAACCTCTAAACCTAGGCTAAACTCTAAACCTTTAGGTAAGCAAGACCTAAATTTGAGCCCTTGCTCAGCTGCCTCATGTGACATTGAGCATCAGCCCCAAGGCCCAGTTTCCTCATCCATACAGCTACTTCTCAAAATTTTCATCAGGATTAAAAGAAATAATGTAGATAAGTGGCTTAGCAGGCATTGAGTGCTACATAAATGTTGGCTGTTGTTATTATTTAACTGCAGAGTGAGAACATCTGTTTATCAGACTGCATGCCTTGTTTTGTTTGTTTTTTCCTGTGTGCAGACTCCAGCAAAATGCAACTCAGAAACTTCGGAGAGATATAACTCAAAACCTAATCTTTGGAATCATTTTTTTAATATTTTTTTCTCCTCTATAAACTGGAGACAATCCATATGTTACTATTACAATTGAGTTGGTGGAAAACGTGTGGAAGTTTGCAACAGATAGGCCAGGTTACAATTTAATATTCAGTTACTTACATTCTAGTGTATTTTTTCCAAATGGAGGGGGCAACATAATTAATGAGCAAGAATTTTCAGGTAATACCAGGCACATCTACCCTTCCATGTATAGCAGAGGTTTGTGGGGGAGGCTAAATGTCACCTCTTTAAGAGACTTTGAAATCTATAGTTGCATCGAGGTTCCAAATTACCTATCCAAGCCAGGTTTGGAAGGAACTTGCCAATGGCATTGCCAACCCATTTTTAAGAAAACAGAGATATTGGGATATTAAATTAGTACACCTACTTTAAAGGAAAGGTATACACTGGGGTTCAGGTTTTCTAAATGTTAGGACAATGCAGAAAAGGAGGGTAAAAATGTCGAACAGGGGTAGCTGGGACCTCATGGTTGAAGCGAGGTAGAGTGTCCATACACAATGGGATCTGAGAAATATATTCCTTAATGAAAAGTAAGAAATAAAGTACCTAAGTTTGTAATATTCAATTATACTATAGCTATATGATCATATTTTTATAACCCATGTAAACAATAATTAAAGGTATGATACTACCTGCCCAACCTCAAAATGAAAAATTCACTATGGAGCCGGGCGTGGTGGCTCACGCCTGTAATCCTAGCACTCTGGGAGGCCGAGGCGGGTGGATCGCTCAAGGTCAGGAGTTCGAAACCAGCCTGAGCAAGGGTGAGACCCCGTCTCTACTAAAAATAGAAAGAAATTAATTGGCCAACTAAAAATACATAGAAAAAATTAGCCGGGCATGGTGGCACTTGCCTGTAGTCCCAGCTACTGGGGAGGCTGAGGCAGAAGGATCGCTTGAGCCCAGGAGTTTGAGGTTGCTGTGAGCTAGGCTGATGCCATGGCACTCTAGCCCGAGCAACACAGTGAGACTCTGTCTAAAAAAAAAATGAAAAATTCACTATGGAAAAGCAGCCATTAATCAATGTGATTACATGAATCTTAGAGTAGGTTAATAAAATAGGTTTTTCCCCTTTTAGAGACTTTCGGTGTATGAAATTATCTTTACTCTGCAAGTCACTCAAAGATAACTTTTTAAAAATATTATTTACAGTTGCTATCCAGTACAGGATATATTTCAAATGTATCTTGATTAGACAGTCACATGTAACAAAAGTTCCTTTCGTTGAAAATGTGTGCAGGAGTTCAGAAAACATAATAACTTCACTTTACTGTAACACTGATACTCTTTTCCTGTTCCAGCTTTTGCCTGCTTCTTTTTAAGGCACAAAGAGCACCCATCTTCTCAATCTCCCTGGCTTTCAGGTCACTTGACAATAGCAGAATGCAAACGACTCAATAACTGCATATTTAAATAAACACTGTATAATGGAAGTTTAGCAGAGGTGTCCTAGGAAAAACAACAAAACCAGTGACCTGTGCAAGAAGTATATTCTCCTCTTTCAGTCTCCCCCCCCCTCCACTTTCTGCCATGCTAACTTTATCTCTTAGTGCTCTCCAGAACACCCCCTTCCCCAAATCTCTCCCTGGCAGAGCTACCAATGTTACTGAATCAGTTAGTTCCTTGCTCAAAAAATCCTCAAGGACTTTTGTATCAGTTAAGATTTGCATTTGGCAGCTAGTAACAGAGCCCAGAAATAATAGTGGCTTACACAAGATAAAAGTTTATTTTTCTTTTCTGTAAAGGAATTCTGGAGATAAGCGATGCAAAGCTGGTGTGGCATCGCCTATAGTTCCTGTATCTTTCTGCTCCACAATGCACCTTCTATCCTCAGGAACAAAGGATGCCTCCTCAAGTTGCATCCATCCTATCCACCTTTTAGGCAGCCAGAAGGGGACAGACAGGCAGATGTCAAACTTCTTTTCAAATACTATCAAGACCTAACACAGTCCAGCATACTTCATGAGCACTCCTTAAATAATTGCACATACAAAGATGAATTAATTTCTGTGGCAGTACTGAAGAAGGACAATTTATCTCACAAAACTTTACAGTAAATATCAACAGTATACCTAGGGCACCATATTAGAAACTATAGTATATAATTTTGAAACTCTTAAAAGACTTTAAAATACCTACATGATTGTCTCACCACGGCTGAAATTCCCAGAGTTAGAGATTTATTCTGTTGGATTAAGAGACTCTCCAGCATGTTGAGGAAGCCAGGAGAGTTGCCATAAATATTAAGCGATTTTTGACATATACAAACTTAAAGGATGCCCATAAAATACTCAAAGCTATCAAGCAGCACCGAAATGCCAAGATCAAAAGGCACTTCAGAGGAGGATGAAAGGTTTATGGACACTTTTTGGTAAATTTGTGAATTGAGTGATTTGTTAGTGACCTAACAAGGCCCATACAGAGTCAGTTTAGGGAGGCAGGAAAAGTCACCCAGGGCAGGTCAGAGAAGCTGCCTGGGTGGCCCGACCATGGGTCTGGGCTGCCTGAGTAGAGCACGAAGGAGCGGAAGCCTCAGGAAAGGGCATGGCAGACAACCGGCGAAGAGGAGCAGAAGGTACACATTAAATCGTCTCTTACACAGTGCAGCCCCAGGCTGGTGTAGCTGTCATATAGGAAGTGCTGCATCAAGAACTTGGGAGTTCTGGGTTCCAGTCCTGCCTTAGCCACTCCCCAGCTGGGTAACCTCAGACAACTGACAACCTCTCTGGGCCTCAGTTTTCTCAAAGGATGGACTAAATGATCTAGTCTAAATGACTAGTATGGACTAAATGATCTAAGGTCCCTTCATAGCACTAAAAATGGTCATTACTTGATACTAATAGTTTATGCTTGGGCCACTCCTGAAAAGGTTGTTGAAAGTATGAAAATGAATATTTTAAGGAATAAAATTTGGTTTTCACGTGGGAAGATGGAAAATGGGTGCCATTGTGTGAAAACGATGTGCCAAACCAAAGAGTTCTGCTGCTCCACTCCCCAGGTCCAGAGGTGTAACTTTATTTTATTTTATTTTATTTTTTTTGAGACAGAGTCTCACTTTGTGGCCCAGGCTAGAGTGAGTGCCATGGCGTCAGCCTAGCTCACAGCAACCTCAATCTCCTGGGCTCAAGCGATCCTACTGCCTCAGCCTCCCGAGTGGCTGGGACTACAGGCATGCGCCACCATGCCCGGCTAATTTTTTCTGTATATATTTTTAGTTGGTCAATTCATTTCTTTCTATTTTTAGTAGAGACGGGGTCTCGCTCAGGCTGGTTTCGAACTCCAGACCTTGAGCGATCCGCCCGCCTCGGCCTCCCAGAGTGCTAGGATTACAGGCGTGAGCCACCACGCCGGCCTAGGTGTAACTTTAGAAGCAAGAAGACTTACCCTGGTGAGTATGGGGAGAGTCTCTCCTGGGATGTAAGGGTTGTGGCATAATCCAGAGTGAAAATAGAATAATAAAATAATGAACACACCCATCACTATTACTTTATGCAGACCTGGTCTAAGTGCTTCCCATATATTAATTTTTTTTTCCAGGGAAAGATGTCCTTAAGATTGTGAAGAGAGAGGAAAAGCAAGAAGCAGAATTAAGGGATGGAAGGGATTTAGTCCAGGGCATGGCACTGAGTAGGCACTCATTACTGTCTCTGCCGGACAAAAGTTTCTCAAGGAGACAGTCAGTCCCTTTTCTGCACCTAGATAACGACCCTCTACTGAATCTCACTCCCCTCTACCGAATCTCACTCCACTATTGTGCAGCCACATTCCCACGGTTGAGCAAATCCCTCAGAAGACATCAATAGAAACCACAGCTCTTCCCAGGTATGTGACACCATCCCTGCCCCCCCTTAAGGATATGCCAGAGATAAGCAGGCAGTTCCCTCCTTCTCACTTTCCATCAGCAGGACTCTCTTCTCAGTGCAGATTTGTTTTGTTTTGTTTTGTTTTGTTTTACTGTTGGAGGAAAGGAGGAGAAGTGGAGGGCAGAAAAGGAAAAAGAAACAAAGAAGATAAGAGACAGGAGTCATTTCAGGTCTGGGTTTTGGCTGGGGCTGATGTTTCAAGCTATTATTTTCAAGAACTATGAAAGACTAACACTTTTCCTAAAGATTGAAACAGAGATGATCATGATTGGGGCTGGGAATTATACATCACTTTGATTAGCTCACAGTGAACCTGAGTTGATAGCCGGGGAAATGAACAAACGGTGAACAATTTGCTGTCGGCTAGAAACGTTTAAGCGACAGGTCACAGCCATCACGACCGGCTCTAGGTCGTTGTGCCAGTTTAGCCAGCAGAGGTCTCTCTTTTACTAATCTTCAATTTTCAAAACAACAATAAAACAACAACAGAAAAACCCCTCTGGGTTGTTCATTTTTATTATCCCCCTTTTGAAGTCTCTTTCTAAAGCCAAATAAATAATGAATTATTTAGCCAAAGTATCTGTGAACATTGAATCCAGTCACTCAGTAACAAATGAAAGACAAAAATGTTGAGCCATTTGAAGAAAAAGATTCAGTATTCGCCCCTAAGCTGTTTACTTGCTTAGAAAAGATTCACACCAGTCGTGCAGGGAAAGAACAAAACACAGGCCCATCTCTAAAAACAACAGGAGCAACTGGCTCGTTATGACAATGAAAAGGGAACTCCAGCTAAAGACAGTAGCAGGGTGGAGCAGGAGACTGGGGAGGTGCCTTCTCCAGACCTGATGCAGCAGACTGGTACTAGGCATGCGGGGGTGGCTCTTGCTTGGGTGTGCTCCTTCCAAAACCTGAAATATACCAGTTATAACCAGTATCTGCTCAGATGGGCGAAGAATTTCACGTTACATCCTCCTCACTTAATGAAACCAGAGCTTTTAAAAAAAATTATATTAAGGCTGGGCACAGTGGCTCACGCCTGTAATCCTAGCACTCTGGGAGGCCAAGGCGGGAGGATCGCTCGAGGTCAGGAGTTCGAAACCAGCCTGAGCAAGAGTGAGACCCCATCTCTACTAAAAAAAAAAATACAAAGAAATTAATTGGCCAACTAAAAATATATAGAAAAAATTAGCCAGGCATGGTGGCACATGCCTGTAGTCCTAGCTACTTGGGAGGCTGAAGCAGGAGGATCGCTTGAGCCCGGGAGTTTGAGGTTGCTGTGAGCTAAGCTGATGCCACGGCACTCTAGCCAGGCAACAGAGTGAGACTCTGTCTCAAAAAAAAAAAAAAAAAAATTATGTATGTTAAGCAGCATCAAGGGGAATATAAAGTTGCAAGCCTGAACTTTCCTTCCCACATCCCATATGAATGATCCCCATACAAGACTAAGGGTTTCAGCTAAAATGAGGACATAATCTAATTTAATTGAAGCTGCTCAAGTCACTCTCAAATTATCCAATGACTTCTCATTGCTTTTGGAGTAAAAACCAAAATTCCTAAGGTAGCTTAAAAAAGCCTATCACTCTTCATTCCTTCTGCCCCTGGCTCACTGTGTCCCAGCCACAGCACCTTCTTTCTGAGTCCTTCCCCGACTGTGCTCTGCCTGAATCACTGTTCTTCCCCTCCTCCTTTCAACGGGCTAACTTCTGCTCAGCCTCCAGGTCTCAACTTGAAGGTCATTTCCTTAGAAGGGATTTCCTAGCCCCCAATCTAGATCAGGTACCCGGTTTCAAATTCTTATAGCATCCTGCAGGGTAGCCACTGGAACACAGGGGAACACTCTACCCATGCAAGAGATGGATTTTTTCTTTAGAGAGGAAGGATGGAGTGAGTCTATGTTGCCCAGGCTGGATTTGAACTCCTGGTCTCAGCCTGCGGAGTAGCTGGGACTACAGGCATGTGGGGGATTGATTTAAAGGCCCTTTTCTTTCCAGTGAACACAGGCTGGCCTGGGGAAAGAGTTTGGATTTTGGCCTCTGAATGCTTCCTCAGCTGGACACCTTTGTATGGAGTCCAAATTGTTGGAGCATGAAGCAAAATCTCTACAATCCCTTCATAGCACTTTCTGAGCACTCACCTAAATTCCACTTACTAATTAAAGCTGTGATTCCTCCTTGTCACCTCTAAAAGACTGCAGCTCCAGGAGGTCAGCACTCATGTTTGTCATGAAGACTACCTAGCCTGGCTCTCAGTAGGCACTCCCCGAGGATGCATGCAACAGTGAAGCAATGTTTGGCACCAGTAAGTAACCACTAAGTTACAGATTCACATGCTTTTTCCTAGTGAGATTATAAACGTTCACTGTTCAGCCTGTACTGTTGTGCTATCGTCTTCCTTTGACTCCTGTGAATATGTGGTTTGTGGCCAAATATCAGGAATCTAGCTTCCCTGGAAAATAACCTGATCTGCACAAATGGAAAGCATGATTTGACTAGGAAACAGGAATCAGAGTTGTAAGCCAGAAGGAACCTATAAATCATCTTGTCTAACCTCCCCACTTTGCAGGAAATCAAGAATGAGAATTTTCTCATCTGTAAAATGGAAAGACTGAATGAAGTTATCTTCCACACCCAGTATTCTGAGAGTCTGAGATTTGCCCAGGTCAGTCACATGGAGAGTGACAGCCAAAGACTGGTCTGCTAACTTGAAATTTAAAACGATTTTCCCAGCACTGTGTCCTAAGTAACTAATCTAAGGCAGGGAGTTGATCTGTTGAATTCCCGGGCAGATTCCCTGAGTGTGCCAAGTGCCAAAGATCAAGGAATGTGAGTTTGGGGATAACATTACCAGTGAGATCCCATGTGGCAAAAAGATGGAATAAGCTCAATTTTCCATGGTTTGTTAAGATATCCGTGAGTTAATGGGGATGATATTTATACCTCACTTATGTGCTCTGGAAGCCAAATCACATACACAAACACACATCGCACACTCCTCATAACTCATACATGGATTTAACAATATCTGAAGTTAGATAGAAAAATGGAGAAAAATGAATTATTGAAATGCCTTGTACTCTGCTAATATCTGAGAAGAGATACCATATGTGAGACACAAAGAGAAACTCTAATTCCACAGCAAGAAATTATAATGATGATCATTTTTCAAATTTCAACTATCTTTTTTTTTTTTTTTT
>VBSM01002616.1:46169484-46197465 GCA_008086735.1 Cheirogaleus medius
GGCAGGGGGTGGCCGGCGCCGGCCGCCGCGTCCCCCTAGAGGGACGTCAGCTGCTGGCCCAGCAGACCCAGTCAGGGTGAGGACGATCCGAACCGCGGGGTAGCTTTTAGAGGCTTGACACAGACGTGTACAGGACCCAGGACACGGTGACTTGGTGGCTGCGTTCCCGCGAACGTGCCTGGCGCGGCGAGCATCCACTTCTGCCTGGCCCAGCGGTCCTAAAACGCAATCTCTAAAAATTCACATTGAAGAGACCTCTAAAGAGAAAGGAAAATGGGGTACATGCAGTAATTAAGAGGATGTTTTCCCCTTTGTTAAAGATACTTTCTGAAGTATCCTTTTTTACTCAGAGGAACTTTAATTTTATTTCATTATTTCCTAACCCTCCACTCCCTCCTCCCCATTTTGAATTGTTTTTCTTGCTCTCTCAGTCTCTTCCTGAAAAACACCCTGTGTGCGTGTTTTAAATAAAATCACAAAAACACCTTTAGTCTTTAAAATAATACCTACTTGAAAGATGTGGCCCAGCCACTACAGGACCTATTTTTCCCTTCCCGGCAGCCGAAGTGAGTCAATCCTGCTTTAAAAAAAAAAAAAAAAAAATCTTCAGGTCAAAAAATGCTGAAACTATTTGTTCAGAACCTCTTTTGGGGTGCGAAAATATAAATGCAGGTATTTGAGGGAAACAATTTAACCCAAATCCAGATTTTTACAATTTACCCATTTGCAGATTCCCAGAATAAATAATTTACTTTTTACACCCTAACCACATTTTTTAAGAGAATGTGGAATTACAGGAATCATTTCAGTAATCTGACTTTAAAATGCCTTAAATTTTTTTTCGTAAGTAAAAAATATGTACCTCTACTGTATGGTTATGGGGACCCCAAACCCACAGATTTGGTATTTAGATTAGCCAAGTTTTGGTATGTGTAGATTATAACCAGGATATTTAAAAAGTGACAAATTTGTATGTGATGACCAATTAAATTTGAAAAATAACTACCTAAATTAGGGTAGAATGCACACCAATTTCTTAAGGGCCAGTATGTTTGAATATCTTAAACAGATTTGTACATTGGATGGACCAAACAATTGCTTTAATTCCCCATACTTCTCATGTGTAAATACAGAATTTAGAGAAGTCATCATGTTACTTTCATTTTCAGTCCTGCAAATGTGTGATCAGTCTACACTTATATAAGGATTTTTGGTTCTGACACATTCAGATCCTAGAAGACATAACTATTTTAACCAATAGAGACTTTGACAATCTCATTTATATGAAAATGTAGCTTTTCCACTTTCACCTTCTAAAAGCTTTGTCTACCTTTACAGAACTAAGTGGAAAACAACAGGAACTACTGACTACATTCGGGCCCACATAAAACATCATCCCAGTTGTGGCCCTGAATTACCTAGATATTTGCTACTTCACATTTTATTTGTGTAAATATGACTAGAAGGCCAGGGCATACCCTCAAGCTTAGTAAAAGCACATTACACTTAGACTCAATGAATAGCTATGGAAGTTTTCTTTATTGATTGCTTAACGTGTAACAATTGGCATCTTTTTCACACATTACAAAAAATTATACTTGGCTCAGTATGCAAACTTTGAAGCATAGCCATATTATTTAACAGAAGAAGAGTTTTGAAAAACCTATTCTACCCAATACAGCATTTACAAATGCACAAAACATGCCACTTTGGCTTGTATATTGTCTAGATTAAAAAAAATCTCTTTTTAACATAAATAAGTTAGTATAATTTTTCAGTGTCTTTACAGAGTTATGTACACAGGTACACTTCAAATGTTCTGTTTCATACACATACACAGACAATGAAGAAATACTGTTTAAAGATGTAGTATCCATTTCACTTATTCCACCAGTGTGCTTTTCTCTACAAGCACCTTCCTTTAAAAAGACTACTTTCCTTTGGGCAAATTAACAAACAGAATAATAAGCTTTAAATTAAAAATTATTTCATTTTTTTATCAAAGTTACTTACAGATTTTTAAAAACAGCCAGGGATTTAGAATTATTTTGTGTCTACACAGCCCAAAGTGGAAAGAAAATTAATAAATTTTCTCTGTAAGTTTGGTACATTCTGAGCATTCAGAATTCTCATCCACCCCAGATTTTTGCCCCAAATTACCTGGAGTGATTACCTAACTGTTGAATATTAACTGGTAAGTTCTACCTTTAAAAGGAGACTGGGGGAGCACTGAGGATTGGTTTTTGTTTTTTTTGTTTGTTTGTTTGTTTTAAGCCATTTGCTGCTACATAACGGAATCATCAGATCTCCCAAGTGAGAATAAGCTTCATGTAAAAATAAATAGCAACTATTTGTAGCCAGTGTTCAAATTTTGATTTTAAAAATGAATTATCAGTTCTCACTGAAAGGGACATTACATCTTTAAAGAAAACAATTTAAACCCTTTCCCCAAATTGCTTCTCTTCATGCAAGTCAAATATCTCCTTGCTATAAATTGAAGCAAGCTGTTCATACCCCCCATGCCAAATCCTCAGCCCCACCCTACCCTCCCTTCCCCAAAGTTTATGTGCTACATAAAAGGTAAAAACTATATACACAGGTAGTACAATGAAGCAAATAAGGAAAAAACCTAATTGCACAATGCTACAT
The DNA here is from genome assembly GCA_008086735.1 of Cheirogaleus medius. Classification (NCBI taxonomy): domain Eukaryota; kingdom Metazoa; phylum Chordata; class Mammalia; order Primates; family Cheirogaleidae; genus Cheirogaleus; species Cheirogaleus medius. Next base: position 46,172,134 of record VBSM01002616.1, read on the forward strand.
CCAATGCTTTTAGAGGCAGATCATTTAAGAGTGCCTAAAATTTTAGTGTTATTGTGTTGTCGTTTTTCAGTGCTTATACAGGATGTCCATTCCATGGAGTCAGCGATATGTATTTAAAATTTTTCATATATATCTTCCTTGCTTCATCAAGCAGTGATGTATCTGATAAACAAGGAAACATTCTTAATTCTGCAAAAGAAAATAAGAAGGAAGAATTAGGGGGAAAGTGCTAGAGTAGCATTACCAATAGAGTACAGGAATTATTTTGTCACTATGTTAGCTGGGAAATACTTGAGCAATGGGGGGAGAAAGTATGTACTGTAAGTTTGATGACTATAGCCATCTCCACCTAAAAACATATTCTTAACTGGATTTTTCACTCTCCTCCATGTTGTATACTTTTGTCCAGAACAGTGGTTCTTAAAAGTGGGTGATCTTGCCCATCCCCTGCCCCCCTCCCAGGGGATATTTGGCAATGTCTGGAGACATTTTGGTTGTCACAAATGGAGGAGGACTGCTACTGGCATCTTGTGGGCGAGGCCAGCGATACTGCCAAACATCCTACAATGCACAGGACAGCCTCCTACAACAAAGAATGATTCGGCCCAAAATGTCAATAGTGCAGAGATTGAGAAACCCTAGTCTAAAGAATCTGGGTCAAAGATAGTGAGAAAAGAAAGAGGAAAATTAAGAAACTGTAACACTTAAGAGTAGCCTAATTTTCTGAATTTGAAAAATGATTAGAAATACAATTTACAAAAGCACTCCAAAGAAAAATTCTATTAATGTCATTTTTCACAATATTCTAACTTCTTATTCACTGGCTACAAATAGTTGCTATTTATTTTTACAGAATATACATATAAATGCTTCTGAATAGGTCCTACTATTTCTAGTATTATTTGAACTGGCAATATTACTAACAAATGCTTCTCTGCACGTCAAGATGGGGCCAGATCAAAATCCCAATAGGTCTGATTCACGTAGCTCATCTGATGAGCTAGGCCACAAGTCACAAACCAACAAGAGCTGCAGGTGCTTAAAGTTGCTTCAGGAAAATTTTTCATCCAATTTTCCCACTTCATATAGTGCTGTAATATAGAGGTTCTACAGTGCCGTTTTGTATAAGCTCTGAAAAATATCAGATATTTGTGAAGAAATCATATATATGACATGCTTTAAAAACACAACCAACCTGAATCCCACCGGAATCCCTATGTTATTTATTTTAAAATTTTTACAAATGAGGATTTTAAAAGTTAACATCAACTTTTATTGAGATCTCTTTTTATGCTGGGCTAGGAGGGTACTTTAGGGGAAAAAAAGAGGTCACAGTCTTTATAAGAAGCTTACAAACTAGTAATACATATGTAGTTTGATCACTATAGACAAGACAAGCCTTGTAAATTTGGGGGCTGAATTATTCAAATTAGCTATTCATGGTGATCAGATTTTAGTATATGGAAGAGTCTCCACTTCCCTTGTGCTGGGTAGACCTACCCTCACCATCCTAAAATCTACTATCCATTTCCCCTACAAACATCCACATCATCCTGTTCCTGCATGATTAGCATACACAGGCTGACATGTTCCTGGACTGCTTACTGTGGCAGAGTTAATTTAACTTCTGCTTTGCAACTTCAGTGTTATCAGAAATTCTGCAGAAACTTTAGTATTTTTGAGCTTTCCATTGTTTTTTTAAATAGGAAGATTCCTCCACTCTCCTTAAAACTTAACAGAAAACAGGGAAGTGACCGTTTATGAAAACAATAAAGAAAAAAGAACATAACATACCACCCTATTCACATTCTAACCCCCTGCATAACCAAAGGTGAGTTATTTGTACCTAATTTTCCCCTCAAAATCTAAACTTAATCACATATTTGTCATTTTTCCAGTGCTCAAAAACTGTTACTGACTCAACCTGAACCTCTGGGAAACGAATTCTCATAAAGTGGGACTAAGGAGTAACCCCAGTTCTCGTTCAAATGGGGAAAGAACCTATTGTTCCCAACATGTCTTGGTGGGACTCACAGGGAAATGATCTTCCTGCCAGTAGGGCCTTTGTTACAAGTACTTGCCCTGGGACACTAGCTCTAGTTATTTAGTGTTCAAGGGAAAACATCTCGGAAAGTAGAAACTTTGAAGAATTACAGTATCCCCACAGTGATTCCCAGCCTCCCCTATTGCTACTTTTTTGACTTCACAAAGTACAAACAACCAAACCCCACAAGCTCCTAATCTGCCAGCAACCAGTAAGACTGCGTATCTTGGGGTCTGAAGGCCTTAGGGTTCCTGCAGCCCGGTTCAGCCCAGTTTGGATTTTAGTTGTGTGCTCCTAGTGATCAACCCACCGAGCTGTTTACGTCTGACGTCTTCTGAGGCCCGGCTTCTTGGGCGTCTGCTCCACAGAACCAGCATTCGGGGAACCGTCTGAAACATTCTCTTCTGTTCTGTTGGCTCTTTTGTTTTGAGGAGAAGAATCTAAGGGCAAGGGGAAATTTTTAAAAGAACACACACAAACAATCTTTATTAGAAAAAACAATGGCTGGCAGAGGTTGGCCCAATCATCAGGGGATGAAAAACCCACCACCTCCACCCACAGTCCTGGATCGCCATCCCCAGTGGCCTTTAAGTGCACAAAATGAGGTTGTTTTCACATAACAGAAAGTGTATTCTCCGCCCCAAATCTCCCTTTCCCTAGCCAGGAGGGAGACACTGATAAACATCCCACTGAAAGTTGTCACCACATACCTATGGCTAAGCGAGTCGGGAGGAACTGCGATGTTTTAAGTTAGGGAAATAAATGATCAGATCTTACAATCTCTGGCTTCTGACTTAAAAATCATAAATAGACAAGCAGTCAGCCAGGCAGCACTTAAAACCTAAGACTAATAAAGTTCACTCCCCAAAAGCTAAATCCAAATACGCTGAAAAGCAAGCTGAGGTTAATACCCTCGAGCAGGCAAAGCCGGTCCCCAGACAGACATTTCATGGTTTTGAAAGGGTCATTACCGTCTGTGGCAGGTCTTTTCCTTATCCCAGCGCACTGCTCCGCTAACCCTGTCTGGCTGTCTGACGGGTCAGTCTTTTGGTCTACCAAATGCGTGTCCTCAGAGTTTGCCTGAGACCCAATTAAAGGAACCGCCTGGCGGGCCCCGCAGACATCCTGGCTCTCCTGCGCCGGCACCTTGCAGGCGCCTTTGGGGGGTCGCGGGGGTCTGCAGTAAAACTCGGGCAGGCTGCCCTTCTCCACCTCTTGCCACTCGTACTTGCCCTCCAGAGGCTTGTGATTCTGAAAATCGAAATTCCACTTGCGCTGGCTTGCTTCTTCCATGTCTCTGCAGTGCTTCTCCAAGTCCCGGGTCAACTCTTCGTGATTCACCGGGCCGAAAAGGTTTCTGCAGGCCGAGGGCTTGGGGTGCTCCGCCTGTCTGGCGTCCATCCGCTCCAGGCTCGGGCTCCCGTTAGACACTCGCACGTTTGACATCTTCCTCCCGGGTCCGGACGACCGCCTCTGTCGCGCTCTCAAAAAACAAAACCGAACAAAACAAAACGCCCCGACGCAGCCCAAACTCCTCTTATAAGCGCCGCGACTGCTCTCAGAGCCAAGAGCAACAAACACGGCGGAGTAACTGCCGGAGCTTCAGGAGCGCGCAGGGTCCGGGGGAGGGGTGCGGGGAAGCCCCGGCCAGGCAGCCGAAAGTCTCCGCAGATCAAGTGTACTGGCGAGCGGGAGGGCGGGGAGGGGAGGGGAGGAGGCAGGAGGAGGGGGTGGCAGAGCCAGTCCAAGTCCAGGCGGGTGCAAGCCCGCGGGTCCCGCGAACCCAGCCGCTCTCCAAACCTTGCCGGCGTCGGAGTCGCGGAGCCGTGAGAAAGTGGGGAGAGGGGAGGGGGAGAAAAACACCCCGAGAAGACGAGCCCCCTTTTTTAGTGGCCCAATATGGCGGTGGAAGGGAGGCTGACGAAGAAGAAAATGATTGACACGGCAAGTCTATTTAAACAGAGGAGGAGATCCATTGGTTGCAGCGCCGGGAGCCGCCCCACCGCGGCTGGCGAGCGCGGCCTTAAGGTGGCCCCGGCGCGGTTCCGACGCCTCTCCGCGTTCCCGAGCGCGCCGCCTCCAGAGCGCCGCCAGGAGATTGGCTGGTCGCGTGACTGCTGGAGGTGTACTGCTGCCAACAAACCTGCTCTGGCTGGCCTCGGAGAAATTAAAAATAAGGCAAACAAACTAGCCAAACGGCCGGGAAGCCGGGGCGGGGCCTGGGGCTCTGGGCCCCGCGCTGCGCTGGCTGGCGCGCGGCGGCTCGGAAGCCCCGACCTCCCGTTCCTCGCCCGGGAAGCCGAGGGCCTGGACCAGATGAGCTCGGAGTCGCTCGCAGCCTGGTCTGAGCTCGGGGGCGAGCTTGTCTTCCCCGCTCTCGCCGAGCCTGGGGGGCGGAGGCCGACCGTGGGAGCTCTACCCTCAGCTCGGCTCTCCCCGGGGGTCCCCACCTCGCGGACTGCGGGAGAGGCCGGGAGCCCCCCTGCCTGCGAGCCTGAACTGGGGCGGAGGCGGGGGGGGGGGCAGTGGTTCGCTCAGCCTCACCCAGAAGTGTCTGCCATCCCAGGGGAGGCAGGAGGCTAAGGAAAGAAACCTTAGGGAAAAAACCTGGAAGAACGTCTTTCTATAAATTTGCTAGCAGTAGACGGAGCATTTGTAACGAAGCTCTTCCTCAATTAAAATAAGTAAGGAGATCAAGATAAAAAACTCGACTAGCCTCTCAAGTCCCTTCGTAAACTTTGTAGCCGTCTCAGATACATTTAGTTTTGAGAAGCGAGGTTACACCCCTGGCTCAGGTTCTTGCTTCCCAAACACAGTTAAGGCCGTCGACACTGGCTGCGTGTGGGAACTCGTCTCCTCTTTATACTTTTCAGTTCTTTCCCAGGTTGTAGCAGTTTCCTCTACCTGAGTCCAGTCGCCAAGTACAACAGCTCCTTCCTTCCTCCACCTTTCTCCCACCAGATCCACTGCTCCAACCCACCCAGAACAATACTCAGATTCGAGTGAATGCTTTTAGAGGGCTGCAAGTTTTTGAAGGGGGGAAATATTCCCCTCGGGATCAAAATCCAGATTATGAAGTGATTTAAAACCACCACAAGGATGTCTTAACGTCTGATGTTATTATTATTGGGGCTGGGAATTTGCTCTCCTTTGCAACTTGGAATTTATGTCTCAGGGTGGGCTTGAGCATGGTGTGGAAGGTAAAACAGGATGAGCAGGACTGCCATAACCGAGACAAAGCTTGATGGGCCTTTAACTGCCCTCCCAACCCCATTCCCAATACAGATCATCTTGGTTTGGGCCAAAGTTAATGTATTTTATTGGAAATTAACCTCCTAACCACAGCAGCAATGTTTTCTTATGCACCTATGCTATGGATGAGTTTGATTTTTTTAACTTGTTTTCTTTGCCACATCTTGTTTGTCCACTCCGTGTGCCTACCTCATACACTAACAGAGTGTTGCAGCTGGGAGGGACCTTTGGGTTTAACCCTCTCTTTTTACCACTAAGGAAATTGAGGCTCAGAAAAGATTCCTGTCCAGGGACATGCATCCAGTTGGTAGCTGAGCCAGGATTAGATGCAGGTCTCCTAACTCTAGGGCTGGTTCATTTGATGTTCCTTTCCTTCCTGATGGTCCCAACTAGTTCAGGTTTTTGTTTTGTTTTGGTTTTTTGTCTGGATTTGATTGTGCTGTAGTCTGCAGGTCCTCCTCTCTCATAAGTGATTCAAAATGGCTTCTTCCCAGGCCCTGGCCTGCCTGCAGATGTTTCCTTGATGTGGCCTGTGGTCACTGATATTTAAATGCAGCCATCACTGGTCTTTGAATATCACCATCCATTAGTTGAACTAAAATATAGATTCTAAAAGGACAGGGTCATACCCAGAGAGCAGTGAAGAAGGCAGGGAGTGCCCAGAACTGGTTTCAAAGTCAGGACTTTACCTAACTGTGGGAAAGAGTTCACCTGGGATCAAAGCCAGAGGGGTCGCATCCTCTTTATTGTTTTCTCTACATTTAGTGCACTACTGGATTTATTGGATTGAAGGACTGGGGGAGAATGGGCAGGAATATAAGAGTAGGACTCCCTGCCATAATTTATACCCCATCCCTGAAATTAGATAATTGTCCATATTTTTAAATAACTGCTAGACTACCCAGGAACTCTATATTGTATATATGCATCTATACATATGCATAAACACACAAACTGCCACATATGTGTAAATGGAGAAATTCTAGAATATTTTACTTTACCACAGAAGTCTAATTTTATTCATGGAACTAGCATCTTATAGGAAAGTAGAAAATTAATACTTATATGCCCTACACATGCTGAATCTTTCAACTAATATGCTGGAGCACCATTTTGTTCCTTTGTTAATCTTGAAGAGTAGACGAGTCATGGTCACGCCACCTTAAGAAGTCTGGCTGCCAGCAGAAAGGCTGTGCTTACATCAACCTCGCAATGATCTAAAGCGTTTTGTTTACAGTCAAGGCACCCGAGATCTGGACAGCAAATAATGAGAAGGCAGGCGTCTGCTGTAGTAGCGACGAAGCGTGAAAAAAATACTGTGGAGTCCCAGAAGGAAGAGGGAACTTGGAGAGCAGAGCGCCATCCTCTTACGGAATGTAGGCAGCTGCAAAAGAGTAAGCCAAGGCAAGAAATTTCAGATAAACAGTGTCAAGGCGGAGCCTCGGTAGAAGACGGAAAGTTCCATGCTGCGCTGCTCTAAAATGGGCTCTGCTTCCCCAAGACCCCTTGTCCTGTGTGAGATAATTTGTTGTCATTTTTACTCCTGGTGATTTTCTATTTAGGGCTGACAAGTGTCACATACACCACCACAGGTTTCTGTCTTTCACAAAGCTGAGGAAAGAGGCAAAACCCAAAATAATGTAAAAGAAAACACCTGTGTGGGAGGCACGTGTTCAGATGGGCTGGTTAGGCAAGCAGCCCGAGTCTGTCCGGCTCCCCATGCAGCCCTCTCCCGGGAAGCTGCTAGCCCCACACGTCTCGGGGAAGGTGCACGTTTCTGGGAAGGTTTCCTCCCGCGGTTGCCCCTCCCATCACAAGTATACAATTGTAATCCCTCCTCCAGGATGTTTATAAAGAGGCAGCTTTCACTCAACTAACTTCACCATTCCCCTAAACTGACACATTTACAGGGCCTGGGAATTTCACATTCATGTTTCTGACACTTTTTATTCAATTTAACAAATATTTTCTGAGCCCCTTCTATTAATTTGCTTATTCTTTCTTTCTTTCAACAAATATGTATTGAGTGCCTCTTATATGCCAGGCTCTAGGTATACAGAAATAAACAGATTTAAAGTAGAATGAAGCATACATTCTAGTAGGGCCAGGGGAAGAAAATAAGCACAATAAATGAGTAAAATATATACACTATAGAGAAACAATAAGCATGGAAGAGGGAAAGCATTTTTTGAGGGTCAAAATGTGAATAAAGCGGTCAGGGAAGGCCTCATTGGCCTTTGAGAGAAGCCCTGAGGACATGAGCAAGCCAGCATGCAGACATCTGGGGAAAGATTGTCCCAGGCAAGGGGAGAACAAATGCAGAGTCTCCAGGGAGGATCTTGCCTACCATGTTCAAGGGACAGCAAGGAGCCCCACGTTTGCTGTTAATTCAAAAGGACCTGAGAGATGGACAGAGTACAGGTGTGAGGCAAGAGGACCAGGAGCCCAGATGACAGGGGTTGGCATGGAGAGTAGGAGGCAGTCTGGCATCATATCCTAAGCTGCAGGGGTTTTATGTTTGTTTCTGTTTTTGTTTTTGATTTTGAGACAGAGCCTTGTTCTGTCTCCCAGGCTGGAGTACAGTGATACAATCACTAACAGAGAATAACACCATTAACTAAGAGAGGTAACACAGAGGGAGAATGTAGCAGAGACTGCCTGTAATCCTTTAAAATCCATTCTTGCCTTCTTCCTTAGTATCAGAATTATAACTAGGCATACAGCTACCCAGCTACACAAAATTCCCCAGTCTCCTCTGCAGTTACATGTGGCCTTGTGATGAAGTACTTTCCAATATAATGTAAGCAAAAGTGGTATGTTTCTGGTGCATAAAACCTGCCACATGACCCCTCGATTCTACTACCCTGTTTCCACCCCGATGGGCTGGAAAGATGACTACTAGTGCAACCTTGGAAGCCGAGTGATGAAGATGACAGAGCCACCATTAGCCTGAGTGATGAGAGAAAAGATAAATTTTTATTTTGTTGAACCATTACATTTTGGGCCCATTTGTTATAGCATTTTACAATCACTCCTAACCCAGAGGAAAAAAATTGGGAGAGAGAGAAGAGGGAAGGTTAAGAATTTGGTTTATTACAGTTAGTCTGTGGATTGAAATTAACAGAATCCCCAGGAAAAAGAAAGAATGAAAAGGGTATGTCCCTTAAGAGGGAAACAGAAACAAATTTATGGAGACATGAATTTGACACAAAATATGAAGGGATGCCATGGTTGGTGGGGCTGAGACGCAGCCATATTTACAAAAGTGTTGTTAAATTAGCCGGGCATAGTGGCACATGCCTGTAGTCCCAGCTACTCGGGAGGCTGAGGCAGAAAGATCGCTTGAGCCCAGGAGTTTGAGGTGGCTGTGAGCTAGGCTGACACCACGACACTCTAGCCTGGGCAACAGAGTGAGACTCTGTCTCAAAAAAAAAAAGTGTTGTTAACCATATGGCCAGGTCAGATCTGGAGTTGATTAAAGATCACAAGGGTATGGGAATAAGGATGCATGTGGTATTCTCTATTTTTTCACATCACACTTGAAATGTGAAACACTTCATAGTTTCTTTACTGTCCCACGCTCCCTTCTCAGAATCTGCTCCTTAGCTTCTGCTGAGGGACAGCAGACCATGGGACTCTGTTTCCATTCCCTTCCGGAAATTGATCAGACAGGGGAGAAGAGGTGGCTATCTAACCTAAACTTGGCTAACCAAATTCTTTCTCCTAGAAATTTGGAAATAGGTCTCAGAAACTTCAATTAGTAAATTGTTAAGTTTAGAGACTAACAAGGTAATGCAGACTTGGGATTGAAAGTGCCCTTTTCAGAACACTATCTTCGGCCCCCGTGTAATGGAGATGCAGATAAAGTCTGTCTGCAGAGAATTGTAAGAAAGAAATGCAGAGGGGCAGAGAAGAGAGAACACATGGTTTTAGGAAGACAGATAACCCTTAGCAACCAAAGACTCCTCAGCTTTGGGATCCTGCAGCTCATGCGGTCCCACTCCCTGCACGTAAATTCAATGGGACAGCCCTGTGTTTATAGAACAATTTTCCCTCTTTTGCTCCCAGCTAGTTTGTTATAGGTTTCTGTTAGTTGAACCCAGGACATTATTAATTAACACAATACTTTACATATTTGGAATTTGAAAGCAGCTTTCCTCATTTGATCCTAAGGCCACAGTTGTGAGGCAAATGGTATTACACACACTCTCTCTCTTCTTTTGAAGAGATAGTGTCTTGCTCTTCTGTTGCTCAGGCTAGAGTGCAGTGATGTGATCATAGCTCACCGCAGCCTTGAACTCCTGGGCTCAAGCTATCCTCCTGCCTCAGCCTCTCAACTAGCTAGGACTATAGGTACATGCCACAGTGTCTGGCTAATTTTATTTTATTTTTTTAATGCAGAGACAGGGGTCTCACTGTGTTGCCCAGGGTGGCCTCAAAATCCTGGGCTCAAGCAATCTTCCCACCTCAGCCCCCTAAAGTGCTGGAATTACAGGCTTGAGCCACCACACCCAGATATCTTATCCTCTTTTGCAGATGAAGCCCTGAGACACAGAACTGAGTGTTCAAAAGCCACAAAAGAGAGTAGAGAAGGCATGAGGACTAGTGTGCCCATTCTTCAGAAGCTGAGTCAAGCATCCATTGCAGAAGACTCAATGACTTGGTGGGTTTGCAAATTGTATCATTGAGGCTTCACTGTTTTAAATTACTTACAACATACTATTTACAAAAAGAAGGTTCTAGGGAAAATGGATTCAAATCCCTGGAAAGAGAAAAATGCCATCTTTGAAAAAAATGAGATTCAAGAAGGTTTACAACTAATCTGGTGGGGTCAGAATTTAAAGAAAAAAATGCATTGGGTTATACCTGATTTAATTTCCATGATTGAATATAAGTGGACAACTTCTGCAACTAAAATATGAAATTTGGAACAATAAACATATTTGCCACCTGTCCACCATTTTCAACTACATTCTGTTCTTTACATTGAGAAGACATGAAGGAGAAAATCTCCCCTAATTCTGATCTTGGCCTTCAGTTTATACAAATTTACACCTAAAAAAAACCTGGAAACAAGGCAGGGTGAGGTGGCTCACGCCTGTAATCCTAGCACTCTGGGAGGCCGAGGCGGGTGGATCGCTCAAGGTCAGGAGTTCAAAACCAGCCTTAGCAAGAGCCAGACCCCGTCTCTACTAAAAATAGAAAGAAATTAACTGGCCAACTAAATATTTAGAAAAAATTAGCCGGGCATGGTGGCGGATGCCTGTAGTCCCAGCTACTTGGGAGGCTGAGGCAGGAGGATCGCTTGAGCCCAGGAGTTTGAGGTTGCTGTGAGCTAGGCTGATGCCACAGCACTCTAGCCCGGATAACAGAGCGAGACTGTGTCTCAAAAAAAAAAACAAAAAAAAAAAACCCTGGAAACTGCCCACTTGCTGTTCCCAACCAGCTCTCTGAATAATTGTCCACATTAATATTTGTTCATTTCTTCATTAAATTTTTAATGAGCCCTTACAGATGCCAGACTCTCTGAGGACACAGCAGAGAACAAAGATGGCTAAAGTCCCTGTTGTCATGGAATGGAATTTACACTCATGTGGAAGGCAGACAATATACAAATAAATAAGCACAATAAATCACATTGTCTCCTATCCAAGTACTAACCAGGTCTGACCCTGCTTAGCTTCCAAGATCAGACGAGATCAGGCATGTTCAGGGTGGTATGGCCGTAGGCCGTAATATGTCATATTGTTGTAAGTACTAAAAAGACAAATAAACCAGTTAAGGGTATAGTAATGAAGGAAGATGCTATATTAACAGGGAAGGACTTTTCAATAAAGTGACATTAGAGTAGAGACCTGAATGAAATGAGGGCATGGATCACATAATTTTCTGTGTTCCAGGCAGAGGAAATAGCCAAGTCCAAAGGTTCTGAGGTAGAAAGGTGCCTGGTATGGCCGAGGGACAATGAAGGAACTAGTTAGCTGGAAACACAGTTAGCGGAGGCTAGGAGGGAGGCAATGAAATCGGAGAGGAAGCAGGGACCCAGATCATGTAAATTTCATGAGCTACGGTAAAGAATGGATTTTATTCCAATTGAGGTAAGTCATCTTTGAGCAGAGGGTTTTGATCTGACTTTGGCTAACTTTGATCACTTTGACTGCTGAGTGGGAAGTACTTCAAAGAGGCAAGAGAGAAGTCGGGAGCAGACTACTGTGGTAATCCAGATGAGAGGTCATGGGCCTCAGATCAGGGTGGTAGCATGTACCTGAAAAGAAGGGTAGAGTTGATAGATGTGTTTTTGAAGATACAGCCAATGGGATTTGCTGAGGGTTTGGAAATGGTCTGTGTGCAAGAGAGAGGAGTCCATCATGACTCCAAGGCTTCTTGGCCTAAGCAATTGAAGAAAGGTGTGGCCATTAGCTGAGATGGGGTTGACTAAGGGATGAGCAAATTTTGCTTGGAATGTGTTAAGTTTGAGATGTCCATGGACATCCAAATAGAGATGCTGCATAAGCATCTGTATATATGAGTCTGGAATTCAGGGGAGAGAGGTCTGTGCTGGAGATACAAATTTAGAAATGTTCAGCATTGAGATGATATTAAAGATATGGGATTAGATAAGATCACCATGGCAATGGGCTGAGACAGAGAAGAGGCCTAAGCAGTAAGCCTTAAGGCACTACAACTTTTAGAAATCAAGCTGAGAAGACTATAACAAAAGACACTGGGAAGAAGCCAAGAGAGAGGTGACCCAGGCCTCAAGTAAAGAAAGTGTTTCAAGGAAGAGAGAACAATCGAATGATCCAAATGCTGCTAATAGAGCAAGTAAGATGAGGACTGACCACTGACCACTCCATTTGGCCATCAAGGTGATTGGTGACTTGAGAAGAGCAGTTTGGTAAGGTGGAAGATGTGAAAACTTGACTAGGGTAGAATTAAAAAAAGTGAAAGTCATGTATATGCATGCTGTATACCCACATGCATAAAATATGCACACACATACCCACCCCCCAGTCTGTGAAGAGAGTAGCTGGGTTCTGATTAGGAAACCAGTCTGGAAGCAGGCCAGGCTGGGCGGGGATAAGGTCTGGCTGATAGGGGAACAAGTACATTAAAAAGGTGCTGCATGTTGACTGCCTTCTCCATGTCTCATTGTCTGGTTTTATACTGCTTCCTTCAATATCTTTTCTTAACTTTCATAAAAAATTGGCATGCCAACAAATAACCTTAAGCCTCTTTGAAAGTAACCACTTTTGGAGAATGTGCTAAGAAACATAATGAAGAATTAGCTTTGCTTGTGAGTCTCACATTTCAACTGGCTAATGTTAGGGTTAGAAAATCACTGTAGAACAGTATCTTCTGTTCCCACCACAACAGACTATCTTATTTACCAAACAAAGAGTAAAAGGCTTTATTATAAATTCTCAGCATATTAAAAAGCCAATAAGTTCCCTTTCTATTTATTCTTGACAAAAAGCCTTTCCCAATGCTGTAATGATGGTGTTTTTCTCCAAACCTCAATAATTTGCTTAGGATCTTCCTATATCAGTGGATCAATTATATCTCCAATGTCAAATGCAATTTGCAATTTGTTGCCTTTTTCCTTAACTCAGGATTAGATTTTCTGGCCTACAATGTTTCAGAGTAGTTTTTCTTCTCTTCCTTTACTGAAGAAACAGAAATATCCAAAATAGTTAGTCCCTCTGTGGCCACATGAGGACAGAAGAGGTTTAGTAATGAGACAGACTACCCTCTCCCAACTCCAAATATTCGTGAAGCAGGAATGTATTTGACCTGTTGTGCTATTAAACAGCACAGGAGGGCAGCACAAGGCCAGAACTGTCAGCCTTAATCCTGCAAATATTCCAAACCACAACCATATTTATAATCTACTTTTATAAAAGCATACACAAGAGTTTTAATCCCCACCAAATTTAACTGAATTATAAATTTGCATAGATTCTACCTATTAAACATTTTCAGATCATTTTCATATATTACTCCCATAAGAATCCAAATTTAATATTTATTTTATGATAGAGTGTTTTAACAATTGTCTATACAGTCACGGTAAGTATTATAACCCTTGAACAAGTGAAGTTGAACTAAAGATGAAAGGTGACTTCTCTACGGTCACATAGAATTGGTTGCAAAGTCAAGAAAACAGCCTAAACCTAATCTTTCTCTACTAAACCTAGCTCTTTCAGAAAGCTCCCCCCATACCCACACACATAAACACATACACTGCCCTATGATATCATATATTCACCTTGACGTCAGCTATAAATCTATAGTCTTTAATCTTTTTTGTATACTCCATCAAGGCCAATTCAATGCTATATACAAAATAAATGCAAAGTAGGCAGTTAGCACCTAGTAGATATTATTGGCAAGTATGCGTGGTTCTAGTAAAGATCCTAAAGATCACTCCCAGTGCATTCTACTAGGGGTCCTAGACATGGCAGTCATGGAACTTATCAAGTTTACAGCCCCTTCCAAGAGAAAGTGCCCCACTTCCAGGCCATGGATGGCATGGGCTCCTGACCAAGAGCTATGGTTTATAATGGGTCCTGGTAAAGACAGGTCTACCCAAAAGGCAGATGGTTATTAGCTAAGCCAATCTTAAACTCTCACTCAAGAATTAGAACTGGAAAGTACAGTAGGAACCAGACAACCATAGTTAGAAGAGAACAGACAGATGTAGAGTGAAGATGTGTAGAGACCAGCAGAGTCACTATGTGCTGGAATGATGTGGCAAAGGTGTCTAGAATGCCCAAGATTCCAAATGAACCTTTGATCCCTGTTTGCATGTGACCCTTTCAAGGCCCTATAGTTTGGCTTTTGATGTTCTAAGGACTTGGCGGTATGGCTAAGATTCCTTTCACACCCATATTCCACACATTACTTACAGCAAAAAGTGAAACTGTGTCTTATAAGCAAAAGACCTTACCCAACCACCACCCCGCAGACATAGTCAGAGGCAGGTTCAAATTAGGTAACAGACACTCTACATATCCAGTATAAGTGCACATCTAACCCTAACCGAGCTCATATGGAACATGTGATAGTTTGATCCAAGGTATACTTCATTCACTAAATATGTATCTCTTGATTACCTACAATGTGTCAGGCATTATGCTGAGTGCTGGAGTCATAGAGACAAAGGAGCAACAGAGACACATAGGACAAAGTCTCTGTACTAGAGGAGCTCCCAGTTCAGTGGGAAAGGCATAGAAACATCATATAAAAAAAATGGAAACAAATTACAGAAAATCTAGGGAAACTGTATACTGATTGCCAAAATGGTAGATTCTTTTTTGCACCTAAGTCTTTCTAATAGAGCTTTTCTATCCAAGTCCAGCTTATCATTCATGATGAGATTCATGTCAGTATACTGTATATCCAACTGAAAAGATGAGAACAGAATTAAAATTATCATTCTTTAGTGCCTTGGTTGCTGGGATGTCGAATGGTGTAATTAGATGGCAAGGGTTAAGAATTACTAAGTTCATCATGGCCATTATTTAACAGGAATGCTGGCTTCTCAGGATTTTAAATGTGGTTTTAGTCTTAAAAGTTAGACATTTCTTACTGATTTCTTGTTCTGAGTGATTATCAAGACAGAGAATTAAAGAAGACATATGGTTAAAATACAGGAGGAAAGGGAGAAGGCACTAAGTAAAGGGAGAAGGAATATCCAGAAAGAGTATTTTAAAACGAGTTCGTCTTGCACCTTTCCTTTTGCTCTCCCTTTGCTGCAACAATGGGGCAGGTTGTCATCTGTGATGTATGTATTAAGCTCTGTAAACCTCTATCTTGCTCTTGTCCCATAATCCTATCTTTCTCTCCTCAATAAACCTTATTTTCATGCTTGCCTTAAAAAAAATTAAAAAAATAAAATATGAGTCACCACTATATAGATCCAGATTTATCACAGGTCTATGTTTATTGTGGATTTAGTTATAATCACTTAAAATGACTTTTAAAAAACTTTCCAGGACATATTAGCATGTTTAATCTGACTTTCTATACAGAGAGTTCTGCTGTACTTTTTTTAAGCAGTAGAGATGTGAGTCCAATACTAACTCATATTTTAAATTTTAGAAATATTCTATCTAAATATCCTACTATTCTATTAATTTTTAGAAATATTCTGTTATTTGTTCTATTCTATTATTTATATTCTATTATGCTATTAATATTCTATATTCTATTATCATTTTAGGATACAGCATAATTAAATTCAACAAATATTTATTTACTAAAAGATTTTTTAATTGACACAATAATTGTACATATTTATGGGATAATGATATTACAATACATATAAGGTATAGGGGTCTGATTAATTAGCATATTCATCATCTCAAATATTTATCATGTCTTTGCCTAACAAATATTTACATGTGCCCAATTTGTATGAACTATAAGGCTAGTCACCAGAGGAATTTTGAAAAGTCAATAAAATATAATCACTGCTTTCAATGGGAAAGCTTTAGCCTATATATAAAAATTTTAAATATTATTCTATATATAAAAATTAGACAATAACATAAAGAAAGGCCAAATATGTGTACTATAAAAAGATAGTACAAGCAAAGTGCTGTGAAGGTTCTAGAGGGGAGATAAGGGAAAGCTTCACTAAAGAGGCGGCTTTTGAAAAGGGTCTTAAGATCTCAATGGATTTTAGCTGGGTGAAGGAAGTAACTGAGTAAATCAAATGGGCCAATTTACTAAATGTTAAGTTGATGACTAAAAGGGTCATCTTATTCCCCTGTTACTGTTGACTGACGTTGTCTAAGATAGCCCATAATTGTATACCAACTCTTTGAAAATATAGGATTGGAATTCTCTCTCCCTTTTGTCTACTGGCAGTCCTATCTCCCATGATAAAAGCTTTATATGCCAGACACAGTCATTAGTAGCTCATAGGCGATTGGTAAATGAGGAAATAATGTCAATATAATTCAGAAATTACATTGCTTCATTATTTTTCCCAGCACACTAACACTGTGAAGCCATCAGGTGCAAGTCTTTTCACAATTAAATAGCAAACCTTAGCAATATATAAAGATCTTAAGAAAAAGGCAGAGAACTCTGCAGAAATGCCCTCCTTTAGTGCAAACAGAGGCTTATTTAGTGGCTGCAAGAACCTCTTGAGCTTTTTGCAACATTAAGTTTTGTGGTAAAGCTGCAAAGTGTGAATGAAGGTGTGAAATCATTTTCTCCTGTGGTGGGAAAACTGATTGATACAGAAGGCAAAATCCTGGATCAGATTTTTAATCTTTATGATATTGATATAATCAATATCAAGATTTTCACATTCTTTTTTTACACACTAAGTTCTTGAAATCTGGTTTTACATTTTATCCTCACAGCACATCTCAATTTGGATTAGCACATCTGAGTGCTCAATAGCCAAATGTGGCTAGTCACTATGATGTTGGATACCACAGCTCTAAAGGATGACTGTGATACTGAGTATGAATGCCAGTAGAGATTTAATTGTTAGTATTTTTTATTAGCATAATAATTTTTATGGCCCTCAACTAACAAAGCTGCATAGATTTTCAGTGGTCTGCTCCCAACCCTGTGTTTCCCAGAAGTCCTGTTATTTTTAGTGTACTATTTTCAAGAACCTGCTTGTTTTCCCGTGTGTACTTTCCTAGCTTCCCTTGCAGCTAGGGGTAGTCATAGGATATAGTTCTGGGCAATGAGAAGTAAAGGGAAATCTGTTAAGACATATGGGAAAGATTTTTTGCCCTTATGAGAGAGGCCTCAAAGAGAAATCCTTTTTTTTCACCCATCCCCCTTCCTTTCTGTTTGGAACATTTTATGTGAATATAGAACATGTTTGGAGCTATGGCAGCCAATTTTGTGACTATGATAAAAGACTCTTTAAAACACTGAAGATAACAGAACAGAAAAGTATCTTTCCTTATTAGAGATTTACAAATGAAATGAAGAAGCCAGCCAAGAGAATAGGGACGTAGAGAGAGGAAGGGGCAGAGTTCCCTTGCAAAAGGAAGAGCACATCAGCAAAGATGTCCTCAACGGGCACTACTTGAAGAGTCACAAAAGTTTGCCCTTCTTTCCCTCTTTGCTCCCCCTTGCTGAAGATTTTCTTCTCTCTGATTGAAACATTCTTTCTTTAGCTATTACAAAAATACTGAATTATCCCCAATACTGGAGTGCAAACCTAGACATAACAGCAAAATTTCTTTGAAGTCTCTTGTTTATCATTAAGAATTCATATGTAAACAATTGCAATTTGGACTTCATATGTGTGTTTAAATTTTTTGAAAAAATGCTTTAAGTTATCTATCAGGAAAAAAATGTCCTTTCTATTACTCAGTAAATAAGTACGTTTATTTTGTGTTGATTCAACCAAGTTTGGGTAATTGGGAATGCATATCAGATTCATTGTTCAGCAATTTCAATTATTTGTTCTGGGGTCACAGTAATTCAGAACCCAGATTTACATAAATATATGGATACAAATGACAGCAGTTTTTTCACTATTTTTTTTTTTTCAGACAGCATCTCACTCTGTTTCCCAGACTAGAGTGCAGTGGCATCATCATAGCTCACTGCAACCTCCGACTCCTGGGCTCAAGTGATTCTCCTGCCTTGGCCTCAGAAAATGCTAGGATTACAGTGTGAGCCACCACACCCGGCCTTTTCACTACTTTATAATGTCAGGGTAATCACAGAATGCTGGCTAGAGAAATGATATGGTTAACTTTTTTAGCTACTGAATGTGCAAATTTTGGTAAGTATATTTTCTGAGTCATATGACAGACTAAATGGGTAACCAGTCCACCAGTTTCTTTTACTCAACAAAGGAGTTTTTTTTTCAGTGAAGAAAGATGTTTTCTTTGACCACCTACCAGTCTTACACTATAATTTTTATCACATGTAAATGAACCAGGAAGGAGTCACAGTTCTTTTTCAACTCTTCATCCAACTTCCTCCCATACTTAATTTTCATTAGAGTCATCTCATCATGTGCAATAAAATTATTCTATTTGTTCTACACTAGTTGTTTGCCTTGACAAAGTATGCTGGCTGTCTTTCTGAGTCAGTCTTAATCATTAAGGTGGACGAGATATCCATTCGACTTACCTGCATTTCTTTTCCTTCACGAAGAAAATTTCAGTTCAATATACTGGCTTCAAAACTGGTCATCACCTTACCTCAACCAAGTCAGTGTACCTTTAGAAAAAGGAGTAGGATTTTAAAGTCATTTCCCACTTTGGTACAAATTTGTGTAAAAAGATAAGTATTCAAACCACTGTATTTCCTAAATTTTAGTTGAACACACGAAGAAAATCCAGAGGCTAGCTTTTTGAGATGAAGGCTTCCCTGTGACTAATGCTGGAAACATGCGGAGTCTCCACAATTTAGCCCCATCTGCTCATATGTCTACACATTTTCTCTACTTAATTTCATGTTACCTAAAAATATAATCTTCCTCGTAGAAAATTTCTTGTTACAAGTTGAAGTCTCCAAAATCACCTTTCAAAACATAACAGAGTCCAATAAAATTGCCAAATTGTTAACATCTATGCTTTTATCCAGGGTTAGCTGAATCCACCAGTTATTGTTTTTGAGCACATTAAAAGGTATCATTGGAAATCCTTCCATAAAGATATTTCTTAAAAATCAGTTTGCCTGCCTCTTTTTGTTTCCAAACAGATCCAGTCATATCTGGGTCAGTTCTCATTTTATAATTATCACTGTCTTCCAAGCCACCTGACACTGACTTTTAAGGGATCTTCAAACCATTTGAAAAATTTGCTTGTTGGTTTGTTGTGCTTTTTCTGGCAAATGCTTCTAGAGTCATCTCTCTTTTTAGTTTCAAAATTTGCATGGCTGCCTTTTTGACTTTGCTTCAGGAGTCAGTCTTAATCACGCAGGTGTTGCTCGAGGTTTGCTCGAGGCAAGACGACCTTAGGTTTAGGCTTATTTGCATTCTCACGATAACACAGTCCATGTTTTAAATAGGTACGTAAAATAATACCTATGGTTTACTTTGCTGCTCAACACTTAGTTACGGTTAGAGCAGTGTTATCGTTTCGTTACGTCCCTTATAAACATCTTCCATGACAGCTCTGACAGGGTACCGATTTCTGAGTGTTCAGAGTTTTCATTACCGTTAATTTCACTGGTTTCAAGTTTACACTTAAACTGTCCAGTTTTAAACCTCCGCTCCGCGTTCCTAGACGATTTTCATTAAGAATACCCTCAAGGTAGCAAACCAGAGCGCTCCGGGAGCCCAGAAGCTGCAGCCACCAGAGCGCTGCGCAGGCGCAGTGGAGCAGGAGGGTAAACTGGGAGGAGCCAGTGGGATTTTTCATATAGCGAAAAGAGGAAAAGTGTAACAAAGCACTGGGTCCTAAGATGATAAACTGGTTGGCTTTTCCTATTTTTCCTGTATTTTTTTTTTCGCTTTTGTTCCTGAAGAACTAGTTGTGTGGCCTCCGGGGCCTCGCAGAGAAATCCTTTGTACAATTCCTCGGCTCTGGAGAACTGCCGCTAGCCTATCGGCTAGTTATATTAGTCTGGTTTGTTCTCGCCGCGCAGTCTTGACCTTTTTTGACTGACTGCAGTACCAATCCATTGGGGCGGCAAAAAAAAAAAGAAAGTGGGGAGCACATATCACAACTCCACATAAGCCGTTCCTAAGCGCCGGCATTCCCCAAACAACGCGAGATTTGCCTGGTCGCGGAGAAGCGCCCCCCCCCCCAGTGGCGTTTGCGCATGCGTCTGGCTAATTTTCGCGCGCAAAAAGTTTGGAAACGTTGTGCCGGGTAATTGGCGACCGAACTTGGCCCGCGGAAAATGTCCGTCACGTTGACCCTATGGATTCAAGTACACAACACCACATTCTTCGAGATTTTTCAGTCAAAACTCCACAAGCTTGTATGGTCTTCCTTTCTTTCCGTTTTTATATTGGCCGAGAACTCCGTGTGAGAAGAGGTTTCAGTGAATCAAGTAGAAAAAGAGTGGGAGTGGGAGAGCCGATCAAAGTTTTAAAATAAAGGTGATGAGTTTGATGTGTTTGGGAAGATACCTCTGAGAGCGACATAAATCTGAGGTGCCAAAGGATTTTTCGTGGGGGAGGGGCTGGTGACCAAGAGAGGATATGGGTGTGTATTGTGGGAAGAAGATGGGAAGATTTGAGAGGTAAAAATGAAGGCAGTAACTACTGAGAGGTAAGACCAGAAAGTCAGAACTGTTGACAGTAGAAAAAATTTTTCTTAAAATAGTGTGAACCTATGCCTGTTTGTAAACAAAGGCAGAAATTCCACACATTTAGTCCATGATGTATGTAAGGTGGAAATTCGGTAAGTCCCTAAGGGAGCAGAACAAGGAATATTCTAAAAATCATAGTCCTGAGCAAGGGCTGAGGTTGGGATCAGGAACAACAGTCAAGGTAACAGAAGTTAGGAATTTGAGAACTGTCTTGAGGGATCTGACTAATCTGACCTCCTTTCTCTCTTAGGGTACATGGAACACCTGCACAAGCATTGGATTTAGCCCTGCAACATCTTAGAGGTACCACCCAACACCTGAAGTGTCTTCTTCCTTCCAATGGAGTCCCCTGGCCCATACTACCTCCCACCTACCCCATCCTTTAGCCAGAATGAAATGTGGATTTTATGGAATGAAATGGTGGAATTTAGCTACCAAATCCCTCAGATGTGTCACTGGCACATTGCAAAAGTACATACTTCTAGCTTCCCAGTTCACTAGGTATTAGAGTCTATCTTGATATTGGCAGCAATTTGATGCAGTGTAGCCAGTATATTTTACTTCTTTGTGTCCTGTCAGGAGTACAAGGCAGAGGAATGCTGATGGAGTACATACTTTTACTATGCCTAACAAAGGAATGGTTGGTAGGTACGCAATATAGCTTCATCTGTAAGAATAAATGTAGAAAACCACAAGATTGAAGCTAGTAGTGATGGAGAAGGATCCAGGTATGAATGAATATATAGAATGGAAGTATTTCAGTAAAGAGCTAGACATGGTAGTCACCTACCAAGAAGTTCTCCCTAGAGCACTTCATTTCATTTTGGCAGCCTAAAGTATATCCTGGCAGCTTGGGCTATATGTGTGGAGTTCATAGGAAAATGCTACAGGACAAATCAATAGATGCTATAAAATAGGATTTCTGGGATGAAACCTGAGTGTCTTGTTTTAGGGAGTGGGATCATCTAGCTCCAAGAGGCATGACATCTCAATCTGTCATAGAAAGTGTAGAATTGGGCATCAGACCTGGGGTTTGACTTTAGGGTCTTCCAGTCACTCTGTGTAACTTCTCTGAGCCTTGGTTTCCTTATTTGTAAAATAAGAATAACAGTGCCTATCTCTGGATAGGATAGGATTATTGTAATGACAAAATGAGGTACTGTTGAGAAGACTACATGAGTTCCTAGCATAGAAATTAGTATATAGTATTTAGTACATGCCACCTACCCATTTAATTGTGGATATATGGAGCATAGGTCCATCTATTTTTAGAGAGCCTTAAGATAGGTTCTCTACCTTTCTTGCACATTAGAATCACCTGGGGAGCTTAAAAAAATCCTAATGCCCAGGCTTCACCCTAGACCAATTAAATCAGAATCTCTGAGTAGAGCCCAGGCATCAGTTTTTTTTTAAAGCTCTCCGTTTTGCAACTAAGGTTGAGAGCCACTGCTTTAAAAGTTTCCTCTAGAAGAGGAAAATAAACCTTTGGCTTAAGAACTCCTGATCTGGATGATTATATATTTGAAAAATTTCTAGAGGAATAAAGGCTAGAACTTGAAATGGGTAGATGAGTAGGGTATAGTGAGCCATATTCAAAGGGAGGCCATGGTGAAAAGAATGGGGTTAGCATACTGATTTGGAAAGGACAGTGATGAAGTCATTAATATAGGTGCCAGGAATACACAGGATTTGCTGTAGAGATGGAAGACTTTGAGTCTCCCAAGCTGGTCCTTTTATCTAGCAGAGGCAACACAGATGATGATGTCTTTTTGGTTTACCACATGTCAATCTTGAACCATGAGCAGGGCTGATGGCAGTAGTGGGTTGGGGTGAACTTTTACAGTCTGTTCTGCTCTGTTGGTTGGGGAGGGCATCAAGGCATGATTGAAATGTGTACATATGGGTGTTCTTTTCCAATGAGGGGGTGCAGGTGGGAATGTATGTACCATAAGCCACTGATAATGAAGCCTTTTCCCAAAGCCTATCAGGGTTCGTGTGGCTACTCTGACCACACACATGGTTTTGTTGGTATTGACAGATGAGAAAGGTGAGGTTCAAACCTGCCTTTGTAGCCTTTCAGTGAATAGAATATTACTTGGATGGAATAGAAGTGTCATCTCTAGGTCAAGAATGTTAGCTGTTAAGAGAAAAGGTGCCTTCTAGTAGGACAACTCTAGCTTCTAGGGATAAATAATTCAGAAGTTGAAAACCATACTACTTCATTCACTGGATATCAAGACCCAAATATAATGGTAATGGTTAGGAGTATCTCTTGCCACGTGGGGCTACCTGTCTTTAATTGGGTCTCTTTTCTTGAGAAGCAGGCATGCATGAGTGAGAGACAGAGTCCTCCTGGGACAGGAAGGTACACTGGATAGATTGGTGTCTGTCTTCAATGGTTTTTACGAGTTAGAATGAGCCAGGACTGGAGCCAAATACAAGTGATGCTTCAGGTTCTTGCTGGAGACCACAAGTACTTTGGCACAGGAAGCAAAAGCAGGAAAGAGCATAGGCCCCCAGATAGGGAAAAAAACAAAACAAAACAAAACAAAAAACCCCAAACTATGGTTAGGTCTTTTCTGCTTTGTGGATGTCAAATGCCTGTTGGACCTTGTTCAAAAAATTTCATATCGTACCAATATAGGGATAAGGGGGTCCAGTCCATCTTTCTGCCTCTTTTTGGGATATTGGAAATAAAGTTCTATATAATTGGTATAGTTCAGCAATGAGACTACCATCTTTGGACACAAGTGGGCTTTTCTTTTGTATGCAATGTGTTTTTTACTCTATGAAAAGTATTTTGGGTCAAGTGCTAGGAAGCTTGATGATACAGTATATCTTCCAAAAATGTAACTGCCATTATTAGAGTTGCAACCTCCTGGAATACTAAATGGAGTGTCATCCTGGGGATGTGGTAGATAATCTTAACTGAGCAAAGACTTGCCCGAGCCAGAGTTGGCCCAGCTGAGACTAGAAAATATCAATCTGTTCTAGATCCAATCAGTATAGTTTTCTGAATTTCTCAATCAATATTCAAGAGTCCAAGGACTCAAACAGAGAAAGAGGTTGTCAGGGGCTACCAAGATTGGGGATTACTAAAGTGGGTATGAGGAAAAGACAAAGACATTGGTTTGCTCTTGTCTCTAGCAAGAGTGTTGGTAAAATGGCTAAACTTTGTTGGCTAGGTAAGGAGACAAGGGATTCAGAGACTATGCAGGGGTCAAGTAACTAGAGGTTATGAAGTGGGTGAAGAGCAGATTATGCAGAAGTGAGGAGTAGAATGGGGTAGGAGGATGGGAGACTTGAGATGAGGGAAGCAGGTTGAAAGTTAGAAATAGAAAAACTAAAAGTGGTAACAGTTTAGATAAACTCTTATAAAAGTATGTTAAAATAGGAGTGCTGCCTAACATCCTAAGACAAGATAGCAGAGACAGATTACTGTGGGATTTGTGCAAAATGTAGGAGGATGAAAACTGATTAGACTACTCTTAAACTCTCACCAGTATCAAGGGCTTAAAAGAGTCAAGATTGGGAAAGGGATTTTGAAGAGGATATTTGAATGGAGTTATTGGAGTGCTGTGAGGACTTCATCACTGAGGAGGAAAAGAAGTGTTTAAGCCCTTCACCTAAAGACTAGGAAAAGGGGCCTTCAATGAGACAACTGGGAAAACTTCCCAGAGTTTAGGGGGACACAATGCACTAATGTCTGTCTTCCACCTGAACAATCTTATAGGCTGAAAGAGAGTTTGCTGCTTTGTTAGCCATAGGTTTATATTCCTGAAATTTGTCAGGGCAAAGAAGACATGCATGTTTCCTGCAAACTCAGGGAAAGAAGAGAGAGAGAGAGAGGGAGGGAGGAAGAGCGCGAGCACCAGCAGGGGTTCAACTCTGTATCTGACCAAGATGACCACCCAAATTGATGAATAGGCTTCATCAGGGAAAAACTAAAGATCTTTCTGAAGTTAGGGTAAGTGGCCCGCTGGTTAAAGGAACTGCAGTTGAGAAATTCATAGGTATAGAAGTTTGTCCCCCAAAACCCACAAAAGTGCCCAAGAGATTAAGAAATCAGCTTTTAACACATTGCGTACCGCATAGAAATCTCTAAGACATACGCCAGGGACCGCATGTTTTTGGGCAAACTGCATGTTATTTAAATCATCATAACTACAGATCATAATGCACTTTAGGTGTTGTTTTTCAATAATTATAACATTTTTATTTATAAAAACAATTAAACAATTAAAGTTCCTAGTACTTTTTTAACATATGGTACTGTGTAAAACATTTTCCTCTATAAAGAGGAACCAAACAAAATTTGCATAAGTATCTAGATTCGCTCCTTTTTCCATGGGCGGCACAAACTCTGCAGGCTCTCGTAGGAAATTTTTTCTTTCCACTCGTTGGAATACACGTAGGTTCATGCTGCTTCATATCACCTGACAGCCTTTTGGGTGGATCTTTACGAGGTGCTCTCCTTGCATCCCCAGGGGAAGGGCTGGACAGATTTGTCTCTGGTTCTGGAGAGCTTTCATTATTGTCATCTGTTATCCAGTCTCTCGCCACCAGTAGCAGAAACTGTTTATACTTCATTTTTGCTTGTGGATTGAGGACGCTGTACACTCTAAATAAATTGAAAAGGCCACAGTTTATAAGGGACAGCACTACTTTTTTTGTCCATTTCATCGTTTTCGTTAGAATGGAACAACACGAAAGGAACTGATCCTCACGGTCAACGCCTTTCATGTGGGCATTGTATTCCTTGATGCAGGTAGGTTTTG
>VBSM01002616.1:46197565-46221709 GCA_008086735.1 Cheirogaleus medius
CCATATTGCAGATATAGCCAGTGTCACTCTCACACACCATCCGAACAAGTAAACTGTATTTTGTTATTTTTGCCGTACGTGCAAAATTTTAAACATCCTCTCCATGGAATCATTCCCTCATCCAAAGACAACTGTTGCTTTGGTTTGTATATTTTTCAAAATTTATGCAGGAAATAATCCAGCACAGGTTGGATCTTGAAAAGTCTCCCCGAGCGACTGTCCATTTTGGCGTTATCATTGAAATGCCAGAATGTCCATGTTTGCTCAAATCTATGGCGACTCATTGTCTGTGGAAATATAGGGGTGCGTATTAAAGGATCTGTTGACCAATAGTCTTTCAAGCTATCTTTTCTTGTTTGACCCATCAGAATAATTAGGCCAAGGAATTTCTTGATGTCCTTCTGTGTAACTGGAGACCACTTTAGTGTTCTAGATAGTGTTTTGCGTTTCATTGCAGTTTGATCATGATAGTTGGACAGCTCTTTGCACAACATCTCAAACAATTCATCACAAAAAAAGAGATTGGTCACAGAGTACAGAGTCACACTGAAATGGAAATGAAGCGACCCCAGCATGACCTTCAAACATTTGTAAGCATGGTGGTGTGTCAATTTCAGATCAACAATTATCAGTAGCTTCATCAGTGTCAGAATCACTTGAAAGCGCCGCCACTTTGTGCTTCCTTACAGGTCTAATAATTTCACTATCAGTAGAATCATCTCCAGAATTGTCAAAACAGTCATCCGCATCTTCAATCTCACTAGGAATATCTGATAAATTTTCATTAAATACTTCCGGAAGTGTATCAGTTTCGTTGATTTCCTTCCTTTTTCTGAGAGAGGGCATTTCTAAAAGCGCCAGGAACTTGAAGACGGAGACTATTCGAATGACCAAAATAGAATGTAACTGCAGTGCTTTATGGGTTCGTGCAATTATATAGTTTTTCGGATTGACCTGCACAGTTTCCACCAATGAGATCGCTTCATTCGATGTGGACAAGACAGTGTGTTGACATCTAAGGTCCATAACCTTAGATGGCGTGTGAAAAAACAAGAAAACTCGTGAGCAGTCCTTAACGGATGGCGCGCGAAACACGAGAAAACTCGTGAGTGGCATGCAATGTGTTAATACCTGTGAGGTGCAGAGAAAGTGATGGCAGTTCATAAAATACCAACAAAGTAAGACTCTTGCTCATCTTACTCTCTTAACGATGATGGGGTTAGAAATTGGGATGGGCACGATCTGAGGGTTAGACAAACAAATCAGGGAAAGAGAGAAGTGGCTACACTCTTTCCCTAAATGTAGGCTTCCCTATCTGCAGCAGGCACAAACTGGGAGGAGGGAGAAAAGCCTAAACTTTAAGTCAGGTGCCAAATTTTGACTATTGTTGAGGACTGGATATTTTAATTATTAACATCTCTTAACTAAAAGTAACCAGAAAAAGTAATGGTACCACCCACATTTTAATTCAGGGATAGGAGAAGAACCAACAACTACAGGGTGTTTTCAAAGGAACAGTGGAAAATAAAAATTAAGTTGTTTGAGTTAATCCCCCAAATCGTGCTTGTTCAATGTACTGGAACACTGTTTTTGAGCACTTTGTTTTTTAGATCCTAGAGGTATAAAGATGAATTGGATGACATTCCTCCCTACAAGAATCTAGGAACACAATGCAATATTATATATACAGTCATAGAAGTAATATGTGTGGAAATTAAAGTACTATAGTAAAAAGGAAGATGTAAGTAACTTATTTTGGAAGGGTGGGGAGTGGGAGAGACGTAGAACTATAGACAAGATAAAACCGAGCAGGGTTTGAGAAAGGAGTAGATGTTCACAAGGTGAACAAGGCAGAGAAGCTGTGTGTCAAGTCTAAGCCTAGAGGCATGAAACAGCATGGTGTATATATGGGAGCACTACACGCAGTGTGACGGGCATGTGTGTTTAGTGAGTGATTAAAATGGAGGTCATAGGTGGTGAGGAGTTTAGACCAAGGCTGTTGGCAGGCTCACCTGGAAAGTTAATGGAAGTTTAAAAACAGATACACTAAGTTGCTAGTCATTTCATCTATCAATCCTTCCTCCCTGTCCTTGTCCTTGCCTTTTATAAAATTTACCAACAGCCCCTATTTAGAGAGTGCTGAGAAGGTGGTATAGGAATTCTTTTTCCATCCCAGTGCCCTCAGCTGGTTGGCACTATATTTGACCTAGGCTGGGTCAAACAGACTCTGCCTCTTAACTGTTTAGAATCAGAAAATTGAGAGACTGGGTCATTTTGACAGGAGCATTGAATTTGTAAGGATGTGTAAATTTTAGATCCAAGGCTGCCATTTGGGGTCAGCCATTTGGGGGCCAGTAATATAATGGGAGACAAACACAACTAACTAGTCTCTTAGGAGAAGCTGGTGAATACAGCTAATGAGGAGAGAGAGCTGAAGACAGTAGGCCTGGCCTCAGAGAGAAAGAGATGGAGTCAGTGGCTTTCTCCGTCTGTTTCAGTCCCATCTGAAAGTCCCAACTTTTTGTTCTTAAGTTCCCTGTGCTTTCTCTGAGTCCTTATAATAAACCCATTTCCACTTAAGTGACTTTCTTTTTTCTTGAGACAACTGTGTTATGTACCTAATTGTGTTTACCCCTTCTTAATGTTCTTGTCCTAAAAAACCACATATCTTCCACATCAGACACACACATGGGTAGCAAGGACACTTATTTAACTCACTACAGTTCAGATATCTCATGAAAATGTAAGTCCCTTATTTTGTCTAGAGTTTTCACCTGTGTATTAGTTATCTATTACTACATAACAAAATACCCCACAGTTAGGTCTGGGAGCAGGGCCAGGCATTGTGGCTCACGCTTGTAACCCCAGCACTTTGGGAGGCCGAGGTGGGAGGATCACTTGAGCCCAGAAGCTCAAAACCAGCCTGAGCAACATAACAAGACCCTGCCCCTACAAAAAATTAAAAAATTATCCAGGTGTGGTGGTGTGTGCCTGTAGTCTCAGCTACTTGAGAGGCTGAGGCAGGAGGATCACTTGAGCCCAGAAGTTTGAAGTTACAGTGAGCTATGATGCTACTACTGCACTTTAGCCCAGGTAACAGAGCGAGACCCTGTCTGAAAAAGAAAAAAAACCAAAAAACCCATAGTTTAGTAACTTAAAACAATATCAAGCCCAAAGAGCTTATAAAATAAAAACAAAAACAAATTTAAAGACTAATAAACATTATATGACAGTTTCTGTGGATCAGGAATTTGGGAGCAGCTTAGCTGAGCCATCTGGCTTGGGATCTCTCACAAAGCTGCAGTCGAGATGTTGGCTAGGGCTATACTCACTGGACTGGGGCAGGAGGATCTGCTTCCAAGGCAGCTCACACTCCTGGTTATCTAGTTGCTGAGAAGCCTAGGTTTTCTACCTCTGGGCCTCTTCACAGGCAGTTTGAGTGACCTTATGACATGGTGGCTGGCTTACCCCAGAATAAGCAATCCAAGAGGGTGACAGCCAGGTAGAAACTGTCATTATGATCTTGCCTCAGAGGTTATATAGAATCACTTCTGGCATATTCTATAATATTTATTAGAAACAAGTAATTAAGTCTGGTCCACATTCAAGGGGAGATAGATTAAGTTTCACCATTTGATGGGAGGCATATTAAAGAATTTGTGTGGAGGTATTTTAAAACCACCACAACCTAACAGGTTACAGAAAAAAACCCCAAAGTGTCCAATCCAGTTTCAAATGTAGTTCAGTTTCATTTAGTTCCTTTAAATAGTATAAGTCTCCTATGGATAAAAATGTTTCATCTTTCATATTATCTCACAAGGAAGTCCTATCATCTTCTCTGAAGATGACATCATTGGTAGGGGACCAGGGGGTAACATACACATCCTTGTGGCTTTGCTGAGAGGGATGGTACCTCCTGGCTTCAGTCTGGACCTAGAGTGCACTGACTGGTGCCTTCAGATGTCTACCCAGATATCCCTTGTCTGCCTGATCACTGGGGAACATGCTGTCCTGCGATTCTGATGTGGAAGCCTGCAGCTGGTGAACTCATGGCCCATCTTTGGCTTCAGGCAAATCTGCCAGGGAATATTGGCCACCTCCCCTTACAGACCCAGCTTCCCCTTGGCCCCTATGTGGAGTCATCTTGTCTTGGCCATGGTAGGCCCACTGGCTGTTAGTTCAGCATCCAAGCTTCAAGGGAATGGGACAGGCTTGGATAATTGATTGACCTATCTCTGTCTAACCGTGCTATTGGAGACTTGCCATTGGCCTTAACAGCCATAGAAAATGCAAGGAATGAGGTATGAGGGGCTTGGGTAGTGGTCCCTAAAGGGGAGTAAAGGCAGAGATCCCTTGCCCTGAGTGTTCCTTTCAACACAGAAGTAATGCATTGTGGTAGGCAGCCTTTTTATTTCATGACATTGACTTTTTGATGAGTCCAAGCTGTTTCTCTTGCAGAATAGTTTCCATTCTCAATTTGGCTAATTATTTCTTCATAATGTCTTATAACTTGTTTCTCTAACTCCTGCTTTTTTAAAATTTTTTAAAACTGGATATTATGTGTAAAGATTTGATTAGATTTAGGTTAAACATTTTTCAAAAGAATATTTCATCAGTGAGTGAAATTGAGTAGGTGACATTGCTTCATGTTAGACACACAATTTCAGTTTGTCCCACTATTAATGATGCTAAGGTTGTCACTTGGTTTAAGATAGTGATCCCCCTCCCAGTCTCTCCATTGAAAAATGACATTTTTCCCTTTGCAGTTTATAAGTAATCTACAAACAACCTGTTCTCCAACAACTTCCATCTGATGGTGTGAACATCCATTGTGATCTTTGCCTGAATCAGTTATTTCACTGGGGGCTGCAAAAATGTTGTTCTTACTATGATATTCTACATTTATTAACTGGCATTCTTCTATAAAGAAGAGCTTTCTTTTAAGAAAACTATTCTAATGAATTTCTCAGTGGACAATTGGATAGTGGTTTGCTTTTAATTTTGTTTAAAGCAATTAGAAAGCTACTAATTTTTAAAAGGATTTGTTACCCAATTATTGGAGCCCTTTACTTTCTCAGTATTATCCCCAATATTTCCAGTTATTACTTTGGTTGCTGGGAGATTTTTAAATTCAGGCAATGAATTTGAGGTAAAGGTTGGGGAAAGGTTTGCCAATCTATGGTAAAATGGAAGAAAAACTCATTGGGAACAAAGAACCAGTATGACATCCATGAGACCTTGACTGCACCTGTTCTCAGGAAAAGCAGTTTCAGAAAACATACTTATGGAAGTAGGGAATCTAGAAATTAGTTCCCATAAAACTGCATGTTCTGGGCTGGACATGGTGGCTCACGCCTGTAATCCTAGCACTCTGGGAGGCCAAGATGGGAGGATCGCTCAAGGTCAGGAGTTCAGGACCAGCCTTAGCAAGAGTTAGACCCCGTCTCTACTAAAAATAGAAAGAAATTAGCTGGATAACTAAAAATATACAGAAAAAATTAGCCAGGCATGGTGGTGCATGCCTGTAGTCCCAGCTACTCGGGAGACTGAGGCAGAAGGATTGCTTGAGCCCAGGAGTTTGAGGTTGCTGTGAGCTAGGCTGACGCCACAGCACTCTAGTCCAGGCAACAGAGCAAGACTCTGTCTCAAAAACAAAAAACAAAAAAACCCCTGCATGTTCTGGAACCCCTTGGAAATTTTTTGCATGAAGATGCAGCTGTACGGTACAGAACACTGAGCAAAGTCTTCCAGGGTTGGTTGATGACAAGCCAAAGGCAGAATTAAAGGAATTTAGAGAATGTCTTTCAAAACAATAGCCTGGATTTCAAGTCTATTGTCTTGGTCCTATTTTGAATTTCAGGAGCTGAATATTAATGCCTTCTTTTTTCCCCACTCCTTTTCTTTTTCTTTTCTTTCTTTCTTTTTTTTGAGATAAGATGTCACTCTGTTGCCCAGGCAGTGGTTCAATCATAGCTCACTGTAGCCTCCAACTCCTGGGCTCAAGCAATCCACCTGCCTCAGCCTCCCAAGTAGCTAGAACTACAGGCTCGTGCTACTACACTCAGCCAAGTTTTTAAAAATTTTTTGTAGAGATGAGGTCTTGCTATGTTGCCCAAGCTAGTCTCAAACTTCTGGGCTCGAGTGATGCTTCCGCCTCTGATCCTTCTGCCTCGGCCTCCCAAAGTGCTAGGATTACAGGTGTGAGCCACCGTGCCTGGCCTTCATTCCTTTTCTAAATAATGCTACACTCCCTAACCCGAGGGCAAATGGATTCCTCAGGCAGAAGAGAAAAATATCACCTTAATCAGTTTCAAAATATTACCCCAATAACACAAGTATTGTAGGGTTTTATGGGTTTGAGTGAAAGACAAAGTCTCTTTATCTTTTTCTAATAGTCAGGAATAAGTTTGGTGATTACAAATTTAATATATTTTAAATAGAATTAGTATATTATATGATATGTTCTATAACTATCTTTAATATTTTGAATTATGACTCCCTGTGAAATTATTTTTCATATTTTATCATTATGCCATAAGATATACATGCATTCATCCTAAAAGGAATGAATAATTTGGTCATTTTTTCCTCTCAAATAATTAAAAGCAATCTTTGTGATTTCTCCTGTCAAAGGGCCATGTAGTAAATTACAACACATTAATTTGACCAGTTATTTTAGTCTAGTCCAGTATTCATGATACAGAATAGTGTAGTACACTGTGCCTGCTCTGGAGTCAGGTTACATAATTCCCAATCCTTGCTCCCACACTGTCTGTACTGCTTTGGGCACATTATAGTCCTTGAGCCTCAGTTTCCTCATCTGTAAAACAGAATGTTGTTAATAGTACTCATCTTTTTGGGTTGGTAGGAGGATTAAATGATATCATGTATGTAAATACTTGGCACAAATTAAGTATTAGTTTTCTTTTTGTTATTATTGACCAAGAGAAGAGACGATAT
The DNA here is from genome assembly GCA_008086735.1 of Cheirogaleus medius. Taxonomy (NCBI): domain Eukaryota; kingdom Metazoa; phylum Chordata; class Mammalia; order Primates; family Cheirogaleidae; genus Cheirogaleus; species Cheirogaleus medius. The sequence continues at coordinate 46,204,526 of VBSM01002616.1, forward strand.
CCAAGTCACCATCCTGCTCACTCTTAAGAATATGAATGTGTTCTTCAAACATATCCAGCATTCTTGAGAAACGACTTTCCTGAGAGTGGCAAGTGTTAGAATTAAGAGTTGAATTTCTCCTAGTCTTATGTAGAAAATCTAGAGTTAACCTGACTCTTTTCCTAAAATAAAAGTAGGAAATAACATCTTAAGCTGTGGATATTGTTCCAGGAAAGAGCTTTAGTTTCTTGAATTATACTGCATCTGCCCATGCCACTTTTTTACTTACACAGTTTGTATTTCTGCACATTGCAAGACAGCATTCCTCCCCCAAAAAGTAAATATTTGGAATTGCTTTGGTAGGATTCTGAGTTAGAGCCAGTTATATGGCAGTTTTATGTGACAAATGTACGGGTAGTTTAACACATTGACTGCTACACTAGAAAAAAACTTTTTTTCCTTGGGGCCATGGTGTTTTATTACAAAAATAGAATAAAAACTTCAAAAACAAAATGATCCTTTCTAATTTAATGAAAAATTTGTTATTTCTTATTTTCTGTGCGTGAGTTATATGCAATTAAATTGCCAATATTAATTATAACAGTAAGAACAGCAATAAGTAAGATTTTCACAAACCAACTGCAGGATTTTGCGCAGGGGCTACCCATCATGTGACACGTATGCTACAGCATGGCAGTGCGAGTTGCTTGTGCACCATGAGGCTCCCAAGGTAAAGAGACATATGAGAGTTACACATGCTTCACGAGACCCCAGGTTCAAAACTAGCATGAATTAAATACAACTCACATGGCAGTTAATGTGTTAAATTCTTGATTTGGGGCAATGCAGCTGCTATCCAAGCATTAATCAAACTTATATTTATTTAAAATAATTTAGGCCAGGTGTTGTGGCTCATGCCTGTAATCCTACCTAGCACTTTAGGAAGCTGAGCTGGGAAGATCACTTGAGACCAGGAGTTTGAGACCAGCTTGAGTAACACAGCAGACATCTCTATCAGAAATAAATAAATAGCCAGCTGTGGTGGTGTGTGCCTGTAGTCCCAGCTGCTACTCAGGAGGCTGAGGTAGGAGGATCATTTGAGCCCAGGAATTTGAGGCCGCAGTGAGCTATGATAATACCACAGCACTCTAGCCTAGCCCTGGTAAAAGAGGGAGACACTGTCTCAAAAAAGAAAAAATAATAATAAAATAAAATAATTTATCACGCCTGTAATCCTAGCACTGTGGGAGGCGGAGGTGGGCGGATCACTCAAGGTCAGGAGTTCGAAACCAGCCTGAGCAAGAGCGAGACCCCATCTCTACTAAAAATAGAAAGAAATTAATCGGCCAACTAAAAATATATAGACAAAATTAGCCGGGCATGGTGGCGCATACCTGTAGTCCCAGCTACTCGGGAGGCTGAGGCAGAAGGATCACTCGAGCCCAGGAGTTTGAAGTTGCTGTGAGCTAGGCTGATGCCACGGCACTCTAGCCCGGGGAACAGAGTGAGACTCTGTCTCAAAAAAAAATTAAAAAATAAATAAATAAATAAATAAAATAATTTAGCAATTCACATTCAAAAATATTTATCTTTTGTCCCATAAAATTGTAAAGCATTCACATGCTGTTCCTGGTGTGGTTCTAAGGGATCTCTCAGTTAAGGCTGTTAGGATTTAGATGATTGCTTCCAAAAGTCAGAAGTCCCAGCCTGAGGAGAAATACATTCTTGTGTTCTTCCTATCACTCTGTGATGGCTCTCCATGGTCATTCTATGACGCTAGCATTTTCATTCAGTTGCACCTAACTAGATTTTTCAGGAAAGGAGCAGTGAAGGATGGGGGGAGTTACCATCACAGCATCCATACTAATTCTTAGAATTCTTTTAAGGTTTAGGATCAGCAACAATCCACCCTGGCTCTGAGAATGCTAATTGAAAGCCCTCAGCATTCAGTCCTTTTCCCTCTTTCTTTATTTAGTCAGCAGAATCCCATGGTGACCAATTTTGAAAGAAATCATCCCCTTTAGCAGTTACCTAGCACCATGGCAACGAGGACGTCAGCAAAGCAGGATAGTCTCCACACAAAACAGCTCCAACCAGGCTCCCTCCCTGTGCCTCTAATTTAGCCTTGTCTAAGTCCTGGGGATGGGGCTAAAGACATCTAGACCTATACACCCAAGAAATCCTCTGTTTCTGTGGTTTTGCCCATGAACATAGATATATGGGCATATAGTGAACTATGTTATGAAAATCTCCCCCCTCCTGAAAAAACCCCATAGAACATGTTTAAAGGGTGAGGATGGGTGATGGGATGGGCACAAGGAGGTAGGTATGGAAGAGTCTTTTGGGTTTAATGAAATGTAAAAATTATATTTGTGTTTATAAGGTAAATTGATAATAGGGGAAATAAGAGCCCTAAATATAAATTTATATTTAGGCAAAGGTCCTCAAGGAAATATTTTAAAAATATTTTTATTTACCTGAGAGTGAAATAGACAAATAGCTTTTAACAAGCTCTGAAGAGGGTGTAATGCTGTCCGTGGTGCTGAACACTCGATTGTTGCAGATATGCTAAGGGGGCTTCAGAGGGAGCTTAAGGAACACCTTCCCAGGTCTGAGTACTGATGGTAAGAAAGAGGGGGGTTGAGGAGAAAGCATCATTTCCCTCCCATACTGAGCAACTCTGCTCAGGTTAAAATCTTCAGATGAAAAACAAAAAAGAAAGTAAAGAAGGCTGGAGGTTTGGGTAGTTGAATCGTCCCCTTTTCATATGGAGATTTTTGGTCTGAGCCAATCAGGCCAGAGATTTCAGCTGCTTTGCTCCTGAAAGGAAAAGTGGGGGAAGGGAAAGAGAAGATGGCCACATTCTCCCCTTGAGCCACATGATCCATATCCCATGTGACACATTCCGGAGCCTTGGAAAGGAGAAGGGAGGGGCACCAAGAGAGTGGGGCTGGGGGCGGGAAGATGGTTTAACAATCTACCCTGCACGGCGTCATCTTGTCTCCCTAACAGGAAGCAGGCTGTAAGCCAAGGGGAAGGCAGAGGACAGATATGAATGTGTTTCCAAGCTTTCCTCATGGTTTAAGGCATTCTCCAAACTCCTGTGCAAGGGCTATTCCTGATCAAGAAGACCTCAAGAGACCATCTCTGAAATCAAGTCTGGATGAAGGTATGTGATTGAGATCCCGTGGTATCGCGACTGAAATTTGGTTCAGAGGAAATAATATCTTCTTTATTTCCAGGCAATTTGGAGATTTTGTCCTGGCTTAGATGCTGGTTAGAGGCTTTAGATTTGTTACAGGTCCAGAAAAGATACCTAGGTAATTCTGTAAAATGAATAATTCACCAGAGTACATGCCTGTTGAAAAATTATGGAAATTGAATATAGTGATAATTAATAAAACAAAGCACTCATTGATGAAAACGATCTTTTTTTCCTTGAATCCTAGAAGGAGAAAAAAAATTACCGAAACCAGCTAGATTTCATTGTCACTGCAATAAAATCCTGTTTCATGCCTTTTCAGCTGCTTATTCTATGCCCATGCTCCCAGAGGTTATTGGCAGTGGCTTAGGGAGCCTGAGTGGGCAGGCATGCTGTTCCTTTGAGCTATGTGATCATCTTCCTTTTGATGTTCCTGGTACCAAGAATGTTTGAGATTGCTCCTAGCCATGGCTTAGGACAGTAGATTGCCACAGAATTTCACATCTTATTGAATTGCTACCAACAAGGCCCTGGGAAAGTTATCAAAGGAATCTACCAAAGTTAGAGGCTAAAATAATCTGCCATGGCTGGGTGCAGTGGCTCATGCCTGTAATCCTAGCACTTTGAGAGGCCGAAGCAGGAGGATAGTTTGAGCTCAAGAGTTCAAAACCAGCCTGGGCAATAGCAAGACCCTGTCTCTACAAAAAATTAAAAAATTAGCCGGCGTGGTGGCATGTGCCTGTACTCCCAGCTACTTGGGAGGCTGAGGCAGGAGGATCATTTGAGCCCAGGAGTTAGAGGCTGATGTAAGCTACAGTGAGCTATTATGACACCACTCTAGCCCAGGCAACAGAGTGAGACCCTTTCTCAAAAACCAAACTGCCATGAACCCAAGTCTTGATGTCTTTGACTATTTCCAGTACTAAGAGAGGAGCTAACAAGTTTAAATTTTATTTTGCCTTTATTTAACAAATACTTATACAGTTCTTGCTATGTGTAAGGTACTGTTCTAAATACAAATGGTCATTTAATCCTTACAAGAACCTTTTGAGGGAGGTATTCATTCCTATATTTTAGAAATGAAGAAACTGAGGCACAGAGAAGTTAGAGAAGTTTCTCAAGGTCAGACAGCAAATAGTAGAGCTAGAATTTGAATCCAAGAAGCTTAACCCTAAAGCCCATGCTTTTAACCACTGAGCTATTCTGCTTGCCTGCTCAAATTCAAATGATGTCAACAGTTGATTTGGCTACAAATTTTGTTCGGCTGATGCTACTAGAAGATTGAATCAGCTTGCCTGGCTAAAACAGAGCCCCAGTGAAATCTATATTTAATCTTGAATTATCCCAATAGTCACATTCTGTATACCCAAATAACCCAGTAAGTGCCTCTTCTTTTTCCCTTGTGCTGTATAGATATGTGGCAGTAAAACATTATGTTAGTATGGTGACCAAAAAATGTCTAAAGGAAAAAAAGAAATCTAGAATTACATCATAGTTGTTTTTTTTTAAATTGAACCTAGAAACATTTTTCCATCCTCAGAAATTTAGCAACATGACCATCCTGAGCATATTGTCTTTAAAAGCACTTATCTGGTTCTCAAAATAAAATAAATTGATTAAAAACTTCTAAAATTATACATAAAACTATAATATCAAACTGACTGGATTTATTGTTTTAAAATAATATTATCATACTTTAAAGGATTAGATTTCTCATTGCAAATTATTTTAGGTTTTTAAGGGTAAAAGAGGAAATTTGGTAATTTTTTTAACTGCTAGAAATTTATGAGATACAAAGAAATTGTATCCCTTTGATCTGTGTAGATTTCCTTCTGGCCCTTAATAATAAAAGATGACTGATTTGATTCCTACAAGCTGTGGGAAAACTAATAGAGGTTACTAGGTCTAAGATACAAAGGGGAAGAAAAGGGACAGGAATCTCAAATTTGTGAAATTCCTCACTAAGTGAGGTGTTTCTCTCCAAGGTTTCATTGCACAGTACTTTGAAGAGTAATTGTGTAGCCTATAATATTGAACTTTAATCTTTTAGCTTAAGCCTTTGATCCCTTCTGAAATGTACATTTTCCTGGGTCAAGTAACACTTTTATGCTACTACAGTTACCTGAAATGAGCTTCTTGAGAGAAGGGACGGTATACTTCTATCTTTGGATTTCTAGTGCTTAGCTCCATGCCTGGTCTGTGGTAAACTCTCAATATACACTTGTGAATGGAGACTGGGAAGACTAAGACTCTGACAGCATTCTGATGGTGCCAGTTTGGGGGCCCATGCCTGTTTTGTTTTGTATGTGTTTATAGGAAGGATGGTGAGGAGGCAGATGTGTAGTAAGAGAAAACTTGGCAACAGTCAAAATTATGCCTGAAGTTTATATAGTTAGGCCGGCCCTGGAGCAGCAGCAAATTAGAGTTCAGGAAGTATCCATACATTCTTTCCTGGCAATCACCAATCCGCTTGACATTTTTATTTACATTTAGAATGAAGTTCTCCTGATATTTTTATTTCTGTCTAGATGGAGGCACTCCTCAGTCTTATTGTCCCCTGATGTTGTGCCTGGTTCCATTTCCCAATGTAGAAACAGTTCACCTTGGGTTGAGAGTGAATGCATGTCTTGAGGAGGTCCGCTCCTGCCCAGGCAGTCCTCTCCTAATCCAGCCTGGCTCCCTGTCCCTGAATTTCGCACAGAAACCTCATAGGACGGCAGGACTCCTCTGAGGTATCTTGAGTGTCAGCATGGGTTAGGGATAGACTGCCTTTCCCAAACAATGTCAGTTAGGACCTGAATGCAAGATTGTCTCAAGGCATTTTGAAAGCTTGGCCAGGGTTTAAATTCAACTCAGCAGGCTAATGTGGCTTAAAATAATCACCCTCCTTACGATATATACAAATATAAGCTACTCTATTATTTTTCCATCTAATAAAATCATTAAGGAGAGGAAGATTGGGGGATGTGGATAAGGTAGGGGTCCCTGAATCCTACCAACTCATCCTCCCCATCTCCAGTATTACCTGCTGAGTGAGCTGCATGAAAGAAACAGAAGCCCTGCTGGAAGCGCAGACCAGCTGGGCAAGTGCTGCATGCCCACCTCACGCACACATGGCTTCGCAGATGAGCAGGGCTAGCACACACATGAGGCATGGATCTGGAGGCCTACCTCGGCTTCCTACCCATCCCTCTGGAGCCTAAAAGGGGCAACTTACTCAACCAGCTGAATGGGAGAAAATAGAACAGAGGGAGAGAAAGTGGAGAGGCTTGAAGAGAGGCTTTCCAAGTGTGCTTTCAACTTGGAGGAGTGGAAGGAACTAAGAAGAGGGACAGTGAGCATGGATGAAGGATATGAGAAAGTGATCCCTGGGTCCTGCCTTTCAGACACAGTAACTTGCCCACTGATAAACCCTGCCAAATGAGTCAGGCCCTGCCAGAGGAATTACCAAATGCCTTACAAGGGTATATATATATAGGGAGGGGAGGGAATAGAGAGAAGGACCAGAGAGTGGGTGCAGTTTCTTCTCTATGAGCCAGGGCAAAAAATGGAATGACTTGGGAATTGTCCCTTCTGAGAGGATAGTTTAAAAAGCAAAACGGGAGTTGCCATCATGAATATATTTCCCTGTTTGTAGAATCATTTTACCTTGACTAAGCTGGAGGCTTTCATTCAGCAAACTCCCAGACGCTGGATGTCTGTCATGTTTATTGCTCATAGCAACTCTATGAAATGCATCTTTTTAAAAAAAATAATTTTCAAAATAATTATTTTGATAATTTCAAAAATTACCACTTTCAAAAGATAATTTTCAAAATGAAATAGAATCATGACATAAATACAAGTATAAAAATGAAAACATATATGAAAGATGTTATTAGATGCATTTTTAACCCCAATTTTGAATGAAGAAGTTTAAGCTTAAAGAGATTAACTAACCTGCTTGAAGTCACAACCAGCAAGTAGAGCCAGGATCTGAATCCAGCTTTTTCTAATTCTGTGCTCTTTCCACTATATCACAAGTAAAGTTCTTTTCTCTGCCTTATTTTAAAACATATGTTTTGGGTATTAGAGTAATACAAATATTGTTCTAGAATGTTTGAAAAATATAAAGTGGTATAAAAGTACAATGAAGGCCGGACGTGGTGGCTCATGCCTATAATCCTAGCACTCTGGGAGGCCGAGGCAGGTGGATCGTTTGAGCTCAGGAGTTTGAGACCAGCCTGAGCAAGAGTGAGACCCCATCTCTACTAAAAATAGAAAAAATTAGCCAGGCATGGTGGTGCATGCCTGTAGTCCCAGCTACTCAGGAGGCTGAGGCAGAAGGATTGCTTGAGCCCAGGAGTTGGAGGTTGCTGTGAGCTAGACTGATGCCATGGCATTCTAGATGGGGCAACAGAGTGAGACTCTATCTCAAAAAAAAATAAAAACAATAAAAAAAATGCAATGAAAATTAAATTCAGTCATGATCTTGCCACCTAGAAACAACCACTGTTGAAATTTTGGTGTATTTCCTCTCAGTCTTTTTTGGTGCTTATAATAATGAAAACAAACATTTGTTGAGCACTTGCTGTCTTCCAGATATTGTTCTTAGCTCTTTTCATGTATAATCTATTTTATTCTTACAACAAATCAATAAGTTGGGTACTGTTATTATCCTAATTTTATTGGTGAAGATACTCAATAAGCACAAAGATATAAAGTAACTTAACAATAGCACAAAGATGTAAAGTAACTTGCCAACAGCTGCACAGATGCTAAGTGATTTGAAACCCAGGCAGGCTGAATCTAGAGCAGGCTTTGTCAACTTCAGCACTATTAATATCTTGGGCCAGATAATTATTTGTTGTTGGGGGGTTCTCCTGTTCATTGTGGAATGTTTCACAGAATCCCTGGCCTCTACCTGCCAGATGCCAGTAACACCTTCCTTTCCCAGCTGCAGCAGCCAAAAGTGTCTCCAGACATTGCCAAATGTTCACTAGGAGGCCGAATTATCTCCAGTTGAGAACCACTGGTCTAGAGCCTGTGCTCTCACCCACTATACTATAGAGACTCTTCACATTTAAAATGCACATAAAATTATTTTTCTCTATGTCTAAAGAGAGAAGTAAATCTTCAAATTTGGGTGCAGGCTATGAAACCTTGTCAATGGCTTTATAGATCGTGGGTAGGAGATTAGTTTCCTCCAGAAAATTGCTCATTAGTACACTCTTATAACAGAGAACTGGTTTATAGCATCCCACAGTTGCACAGTAGGGAGAATAACTGAGTTTCTCTCTCTTATTACCTTTTCCTGGTTCTCTGTGCCAAGCCTTTATTCAGATTTCAAGTGTACACTGGTGGTATATCAGGGTAGTGCTTATCAACCAAGGTATCAAAATATATTGCTTCATCTCAAATAGAGGATGTCTATTGCAAATAATTGCTTGCTAATAAATAAAGTACCAAAGTTTACCAATGGTTTATTTTAAAAAATTAATTAGAATAAGCTGGGCAAGGTGGCTCATGCCTGGAATCCTAGCACTCTGGGAGGCCAAGGCAGAAGGATTGCTTGAACTTAGGAATTTGAGACCAGCCTGAGCAAGAGCAAGACCCTGTATCTACTAAAAATAGAAAAGTTAGCTGAGTGTCATGGTAAGAGCCTATAGTCCCAGCTACTCAGGAGGCTGAGGCAGGAGGATCACTTGAGCCTAGGAGTTGGAGATTGAGGTGAGCTATGATGATGCCACTGCACTCCACCTGGGGCAGCTGAGTGAGACTCTGTCTCAAAAAAAAAATTAATTAGAATAAGGATATCTACATAACAATTTTCAACATATTTTCTTAGGTGGAAGATTAAAGGGTTACAGTTATAGGTTGAGATCCTAGAGTTGCACATAATTCTGGATATATCCATGAAGGTATATCACACATGAACACATTTGTCACAGATGTCTCTGAAGATGAAAGGTTGAAAATTGCTGGTATAGATGATTTGGGTCAACCATTGCTGATATGCAAAGAGGATTAAAATAAGAAGCACTTAACAGGAAAAAAATTAAAAAATGAAAAACAAAATTTAAAAAAGAAGCACTGAGAAATGATAACAGTAACATTAATTTATAAAATGTCTAAAAATGGATGGCACTAAAATTTATATTAACACCTTTCGTACCGCATAGAAATCTCTAAGACATACGCCAGGGACCATACGTTTTTGGGCAAACTGCATGTTATTTAAATCATTATAACTACAGTGAAAAATGAGAAAACTTGTGAACGGTCCTTAACAGATGACCCGCGAAGCAGGAGAAAACTCGTGAGCGGTCCTCAAGGTGTTAACCATGTGAAATATATGTAAATACATGTTCAACCATATTTTCAGTGACATCTGATTGTATATAGTTGTATAATTTGTCGATGAAAAATACATACTAATGCAATATTAAATTTATTAATAACTTCCACTTCATGAACTTGAAGGTAGCTTTCTGGAAAACCTTGATTGAAGACAATGGTGAAGATAAAAATTTACCCAGAGTGTTGATGTGAATATGATGTGAGAGAAAATAAATGCTCATGAGAAACAGAGTGCTTAGTAACTTCCTGTTTAGTGTTTATACTCACTTCTTAATGAATCCCTCACCTTCTTTTCAAATAGCTGCAAATCGCATCTACCTTACAGCTCTTTGCTTTGATTGTAATGAGTCTAGTCTTTGCCTCCTCACCTCTATTATATTTAAGTCACTCTACCAGGGATATTGGTACTGAAATCAAAGCTTGGAAATGAAACCAAACATTTACCTCCAAAACAACTGGTTGCCTCTAACTCAGTGAGCAGGTGTTCAAAAAGTGTTTATTTAATGAATTGAATTTGGTAAGGTGCAAATTCCTTGGTGAAAGACCAGTACTGGGAAGAAAGGTATAGAATATTGGTAGAGGACAGTCAGGGGTTCCAGTAAATGTTTCTTGCCCTGAGATGTTTGGTATTAGATGGAATGGAAAGCAAACACCCGTGGCAGGTAATCCCTGACCAGACCACTTCTCACAAGGCATCTTCAGTAAGAGATTGTTGACGCATCAGGATAATTACTGTGGAAGGCTGGGCTGAACTCTAGGTGAAATTCATCTGTCCTTTGGAGACCCATGCTATTGATCTTTGATGTCAAAGGCGCCCAGTGCTGGGAGCATTCAACTCCCAGCAGCCCTAAACAACCTCCCTGTCCTACCATCAAAATGCGCTCTCAGGATGAGCTCTCTGCTAGATGAAAGTGGTGGGTTACAAATTGAATCAGTGTATGTTGCTCATCGCAGGCAACAATGTCTGTCTGTCACTTTTAGTTCATACAGCTGAAATGACCCTGGATATCATCTAGGCCTACTCATGCATATTGTAGACATGGAAATGGGGATTCAGGGAGATTTACTAGAGGTCCTTATACTGATATAAAAATAAGACCAGGTGTGTTGACTTGTTGTTCAGTGCTTATAATCAGAATTAGAACCCAGGTTTCTTAGCTCCCAGTCTAACATGTAAGGTGAAGTAGAAAGCAGCATACTCTTTAAGCTTTTCGGGTTTTCTAATACCATTCCAGATCCTGGTGGAGTAGTGGAAAGTGATAGAAGGTATGAATTTTAGCCCTCATACTGAATTATATAAGAAATGCTACACTGACTTAATTTCTGTTGCTGCTGTAATAAATTAACACAAGTTTAGTGGCTTAAGATAACACCATTTATTACCTCACGGTTCTGCAGGCCAAAAGTCTGAGTGGGCTTGGCTGGTTTCTCTGCTTAGAGTCTCACAGGCCTACAGTTAAGATCTTGGTAGGACTGTGACCATCCTTTTTAGAGGCTCTGAGGATGATTCCCCTTTCAAGCTCATTCAGGTTGCTGACAGAATCCAATGCCTTGTGGTTGTAAGATTAAGGTCCCATTTCCTTGATGGGTAGTAGTTGGGGGCCACCATAATTCTTACAGGTCTCTCCCTGGTCCTTGCCTGTGGGCCCCTGCATCTCAGAGCTAGCAATAGTATGTCAGTTCCTTCTCATGCATGGAATCTCTCTCTGACTTCTCCTGCTGTATCTCTCTGTCACCAGCTGGAGAAATTCTCTACATGTAAGGGCTCATGTGATTAGATTTGGCCCACCTGAACAGTCCAGGATAATCTCCCCATTATAAGGTCCATGACCTTAATTGTATATGCAGAGTCCCTTTTGCTATATAATATAACATAACAAGGGATTAGGGTATATCTTTGGGGCGACTATTCTGCCTACTACACACATTGTTTCCTTTAAATGATGGCAAGGCTCTATCCTACCAGGCTAATGGGAAAATCAGTGACAGACGTTACTGGGACTCCCTTCCTCTTCCCAAGTCCGGGGTTCTTATACAGAACAAAATACATGCAGTAGTCCCTTGGATCTCCTCTGGTTGTATCAGAGATGTAATTGTGGTCTGAGCTGTTGTGGGTCCTTGGAGGCTGGTGGATTTGCTGCTTCAGGACCACCCTTGGGGCAGTGGATTCTTCCTAGCTGTGTTTCTCCATTACCTCCTGTCACTAACCTGGCGTACAGTGAGGAAATGAGGCAAAGATCCCAGTCCCCTCTCTCGTTCTCTCTCTCTCTCTAGCTTTATTGAGGTATTGTTTATATGCCATAAAATTCACTGATTTTGAGTACACAATTCAGTGCTTTTTGTTAAATCTACAGAATTATACAACCACCACCATAGTCCAATTTCAGAACATTTTCATCCCAAAGGGATCCCTTGTGCCCATCTAGGCCTATCTTTTGCATTGCTCCTGGGGGGCAGGGGGGGCACAGTCACGTTCCTGGTTCAAAGGTCCTCATTTCCTCCTCTTCCCCCCTAGGAAAACCCCCTCAGAGAAGTCAGCTTCCAGAAGACAAGAACCAAGGAAACATTTGTCTCAGGCTCAGTAATAACAACTCTACACTAAACCAAAGAAGCATTTAGGATCTGGCTTTATTCTCAGAATAGGAGAGGAGAAAAAAACAATCTCAGGAAGGAGCACAGCACACATCAACATCTCAATGATTTATCCTGCCTCCTAGGGTGGGGTGGAGTCTACAAATTGCACCAAGTAGGCAACCACTGACTCCACTGAGCAATGATCTGTAGGTGAGAGAGTCAGACTTCCCCCCTTCCCTACTTCCCTCCTCCTCTAAGCAGAAACAGGTTTCTTCCTCCCAGCTTAAATGACCTGAGGATGACTCCACATAGTGTGGAGTGGGATGGGAGAATAAGGGGACCAACCTGTGTCACAAGAGGGAGGGGGCTCCCCAAGGCACTTTGTCCCCCAGATTCCATTTATTCCTCTTTCTCTCTTCTCTGCTTCTCATGTGATATCTGGGTTCTTTTGGCTACAAAGAACTCTGAATTGCCTTAAGGACAACAGACTATCACAAGAACAGTATAAGGCCAGGCTGCAAGGAGTCTGAAACATTGTTCAGGATCTGGAAGGCAGCTAGGTGGTGGCATGGTGGCTGGATTCTCTGGTTCTCTGGGTCTCTGTCAGCAGCAGGAGCCCTGGAGAGTCTACCACAGAGGAGTGGCTCTTCTCTGTCCTGCTTCCACCGCTTCTGTTGCCTCTGGGACCCCCAGCCCAGGGGAGCGGCCTCCCACCATGCTCTCGTAACAGCCTGCTCTTTTCTTTCATAGAACACATTACAACTTACTATATTTATTTGTTCTTATCTATTTATTACTCTCCTCTCCACCCCCTTCACAACTAATTAGACAGATCTCCATGAGGGCAGAAATACAGTTTTGTTTGCCCCTATATATCTACTTTTTAGCATAGTACATTCTGGTACATAATATGATCTTAAAATATATTTATGGAATGATGAATGAATTGATGAAAATAGGCAAAGGGACTGAATAGACATTTCTTCAAACTTACATAAGTCAGTGGCCAACTGCTATTTCTACTTGGCTATCTAATGGGAATTTAACTTGTCTAAAATAGGATTATTGATTTCTTGCTCCCCAAACGTTTTCTCCCCTGCTGTCAAACCTAGGAGTAATCCCTATTCCCTGACCCCATCACACATCAACTAACTTTGTTGGCTCTGTCTCCAAATATTTTCAATATCTGTCTACTTTTCTCCACCTATCCTGCTACAACCCTGGTCTAAGCCACCATCATCACTTACTTAGATTATTGTAATGCTCCAGGCCACCTACACAGCAACTAAAGTTATATTTTTAAAACATAAACCAAATTGTATTCATTTCACTCCTTTGCTTAAAACCTGCAATGAATTTTACTTCAGTAGAATAAAATCTATGCCCGATAGTGCCCTATGTGATCTGGCCCCTGCCTGCCTTTCTGGTTATATCAGGTACCATTTTCTCCCCCATTTATATGCTCCAGCCATGTAACAAGCTTATTCCCTGGGCCTTAGCACTTACCACTCCTTTTGCCTAGAATGCTATGGCTGGCTTCCTGTCATTGGGGTTTCAGCTGCAATATCACCTCTTCATAGAACCTTCTTTGACTACTCCATCTAAAATAAGACCTTGTATCAGTCAGGATGCTTTCAGAGGCAAGTAACAAACCTCAAAGTGGCTTAAGTCATAAAGACATTGATTGCTTATGTACTAAGTCTCGAGGTGAATGTTCTAGCTGTACCACAATGTCAGGGCACTGTGGTATTTCTCTGTGAGTCTCAGGATTCCCCTGACCTCGTAGGACACCATTCAGTGCCCTGACACCATTATATGACAGTTTACAGAGGCAAGAAGCAGAGGGGCAGCCAAGCCCATGAAAACACTCCCCACACACCTCTTTTATCCAGGAAGAAACATTTTTCCAAGAACCTCCCAACACCCTGCCAGGAACTTTCTCATGAAAGAAGATGATGCTGATGTGACTCCAGCTAGCTATAAGGGATGGTGGGGAATCCTTTTTACCTTTATCATGCCTTTTTAGCTTCTTGAGTGAGAGGCAGGCAGGGGAAGAGCTGGGAATGGCCATTGGGCAACCAGCCAACCATCTGCCACTCCATTTCCCATCAATTCTTATTCTCTCATTCTGCTTAATTTTCTCCATAACACTAATCATGTCTGAATTTTTTACATATTTATTTGTTTAGCTGTTTATTACTTGTTTCTTCTACTAGAGGTAAGCTCCATAAAAGCAGGGACTTTGTCTAGTTAATATCAGTGTCCCCAGCTGCTAACACAACCCTGGCTCACACTAAGTGATTTTTAAAAAAATTGGATAACTGTACGATTGAAGATTATTTTGTATATACCATCAGAAAAAAATGGTCATTTCTTAGGCTGAAATTTCTTTGTGTTTATTTCTTTTACTTTTCCATTTGATTTTACTTTACAGACTTTGTATGAGTAGCAGAAAGATAGGGAAGTTCAATATAATGAACCTGGAGCTGCATCCCTTCTACACAGAATTCTATTAAGTGGCAATTGGGGTGAGAAGTATTAGATAGTATTCTTTATACACTCTTGGGAATGGTCACCCCCAAAGAGGCACCAGCAACCTAACATTTTCTCGGGCAATGTGATTTGCAAAGAATTACCGGGAGGACTGTAGCCCATGGGCAATGTAAACCTTTATGTGGGATAAGGCTCAGGCTTTTTTTAGTTCCTCTGGGTAGTGTAGTTATCCCAGGGGCTATCCATTCCTGCATGGAATTGTCAAGGAGGTGAAGTTTATCTTCTTCTACTTGAGCCTTTTACCCTTCACCCACCCCTTCCCATAATGACACCATATCTCCATTCTCTCAGATACCTACTAACCTCTTGGCTTTTGCTTTTGGCATCTTTCATGTTTTCATTTTCACTAAAATAATATATTTCAGAGATAGAATGCATCTCAGAGATCACAACTGATAAAATGTAAAAATGTTTGTTCCTTAAGAAACATTTACATTTTAATAGGGACCTTGACTTTAAAAGAATGATGCTATAATTGTGAGAGGTTGGTGGGATAGATGCCTTCCTGACTTCCTGACAGCATGCCAAGGATGCTGGCCCTGTTTATTTCTGATATTTTGGAGTTCATGTGAAGGACAAAGAAACAGGCAAAGGTGATAGAAGAGTAATAGTTCCTTAAATCTAGATATCCAGACTTTCTCACCCTGGAATGCTCATTGGTTGTTATGGACTATTTTGTGAAGTTAGAAGAGGCTGTTTTGAAAACGCTTCTCTGTTCAAAAAAATCATGTTGCTCCTGAAAATATAACTAATATCCAAACAAAAAGAAAGTGTGTCCAGTTTGATCTTAAGAAACTGCTTGATCCCAGTTGGGAAACAGATAGAAAGGCACAAAGCTGGAAATATTACGGAGGAATACTTACATAGAAGAGGAGGAAAGGAAAAAGCCACTAGAGAAGATTCCAGGCTTATAATCCTGCGACACCGGGAATTTTCAGGTGGTGGAGAGAAGTTCTGTTTACACTGGTAGTATAAGGTTCTTTTGCAATTATTCAAAATTAGCTAATGGAAATGATCTAAGCAGAATGGATTCTACATGCTTTTGAAAAAGACATTCAATCCAATTATATTACATATTTTAGCACACCGAAATATGGGTGTAGAAAAAAGTTTGATCTGGCTAACATGTCATATAAAATCATCTCCAACTTGGAGAAAGGTTGTATGCATTTATTGGGGCCTCAGTGATTTTCCCCTTAAAAACATTGTTGTAAATGATGATTAAGTTCCTAAATTATGTGAGTGATGTTAGTATTATCATTAATAGTATGTGATATGTGATATGGTTACCAAAATTTGCTTGTCATGTGGTTTAAAAGACTATTATGAGCTGACGGTAGTGAAAGTGCTAATTTTCGAAGTACTTTCTATGTGCCAGACACAGAGCTAGGTGTTTTATAGAACTATATAAGGATAATTTATTATTTTCCTCATACCAGGCAGAGGTACATGTATTACATCATTTAACTCCTGGGCATATTCTCTCATTTAATTCTTATAATAATCAAATGAGATAGGAACTGCTTATCCTCATTTTACAGATAAGAAACCTGAAGCTCTAGAGGGTTAGATAACTTGACCAAGGTCACGCAAATAGTGACAGGAGTAGGATTCATATGAATACTGACTTCGAAGCCTGCATACGTAACTGCTTTGCAATATGCCTATATTGTGAGATGAAAAATACATATTTTTTAGCAGAAAATTATATTCTGGGTATAGGTTTACTAGATTTACCAATTAAAAATACAGGACACCAGTTAAATATTGCATGGAACATGCTTATACTAAAAATTTTTTTGTTATTTATCTGAAATTCACACTTAACTGGGCATCCTTTATTGTATCTGGCAACTCTGAGTGGCACATTGTAAGAAAATGTGTTACCCTCTCTGATTTTCCTGTTTCCCTACCACAGTCATGCTTTGGCTACCTGGGCCTTATGTAGTTCAATAAAGCACTTAGTGTTCACACCAAAGCCGTATCTCAGGGCCAGACAGCAAGATTGTCACTCAAGAAGCTTCTGAAGAGCCTGTGTGGCCTCCTGAGCCATTTGTAAATTCAGAAATATATGTAAGTTCAGGACTTTTGGATAGGTTGCCCTGTAAACCCTGCCCTAGTAGAAGTGGTGTGCTGGTAAATGTTTAATAACTGGCTCTGTAGAAAAAACAAAACAAAACTTGACTTGTGATGTTTGTTAATTTCTATGGTGTGTATGTATCATGTGATTCATGATATCAACATGATGCCATTGAACCTTGGGAAGAAATGTGTACAGTTGGCTCTGGGGTGCCCATGCAAGCCAATCCTAACCCACCACTGTTACAGGCATTTCTCATTTTCATAAATAGCCAAATCAAGGCTACATAACAATGAAAGGTGAAAGAGAAAACCCTTGCCACCATGGTATTTTGTAAATTTAAACAATTAAAGTTTAAAAAGATAATTTCCTACTTGGGGTAATGCTATTGATCAAACTTTTTCCTCACTTCAATTCAAACTGAAGTCTAGAGTTCTGCTTTCCTTTTTTTTTTTTT
>VBSM01002616.1:46221809-46247672 GCA_008086735.1 Cheirogaleus medius
ATCCGCCCGCCTCGGCCTCCCAGAGTGCTAGGATTACAGGTATGAGCCACCTCGACCGGCCTCTCCAGACCACTTTTGATGCTAGGCTTCCATGCATCATGGAAGGAGAGATATATTTTTTTTAATGTTCATTATGTCACATATTCTGAGCTAGTATATTGAACAGATGTATCTGTGGGTAGACAAGAGGCTGTGGAGAATAACTTTACATTCCTATGTTTGAAGGAAGAGACAAGAAAGACTTGCCCATGTACAGCCAATTTGACCCTCTGAGTTCAGATTCAGCCTTTTGTGGTCTCTGGGCATGAATCCCTGATGGTAGTTAAGAACAAGGGCTTTGAAAAAATAAATAAATAAAAATAAAAAAATAAAAAAAGAACAAGGGCTTTGGAGTGACCACTTTCCAACTATATGACCTTGGAGAAGAATGTCAATTTTTTTTTTCATTTGTAAAACAGGGCTAATAATATTACCTACTTTGAAGGGTACACATATGAAGTATCTGACGTGTAGTAAGCACAAAAATATTAACTCTTGGCAGCAATAATGCTATAACTACCGTCATCTTTGTAATTAATCTTACTGCTCATTAGTAAACAGCCTTATGTATCTGCATGGGTCCAGCAGATACTTTCTATTCTATAGTACATTTTTCTATTTTTTTAACCAAATCATATAAAAATTTATTATTATGAAAATTCTAGTTTGACATTAAATTTTTGAAAAAATCTCAGAAATAAAAATGGTCTTGCTACATTATGAGAATATTTGTGAATCTTTATAATCTCAGAAGGGGAAAAAATTAGTTGTTAGGGTGTTTTCAGTCTAGAAGAAACCTAACCAGCAGTTGATATGCTTAGCCAGGAATGACCTTTGGCAGAACTGTGAAATAAGCAAAGCTTGTCATCTGTCCCCCTCTATTCTTGTTTGTGGTCCTCTCCTCCCTCTCAGTAGCTACATTCATCCATTCAGCCATCAAAGTATGATTTTCAAAAAGTTAAAATTATGACTCATACAAATGTTGAGTGAACATATGTCAAAGATTTATTAACATATTACTGAAGGAACCAATGAGATAATAAAGCTGGTTCGAAGAGCATTTGAAGAATGCATATTTATAGGCATAAGAAAAGAGACCAGTGCCAGCCGTGGTGCATGCCCATAAGACCAGCTATTTGGAAGCCTGAGACAAGAGGATCATTTGAACCCAGGAGTTCAAGACCAGGCTGGGCAACATAGTAAGACCCTGTCTCCAAAAAAAAAAAAAAAGCCTCATATAAAAAAAGAAATGTCAGCATAAGGGCATAAGGATTGCTAGGTAGACACAAAATTGGCTCATGTCCTACAGGGCAATAAGTCCATAACTTTTGGGATTATTTTTTCTGCTAGGAAGAAATCTACAAGTTAACATGTAGCTTCACAGGGTCTGGGCTTTAGTCAAATAGTAAATATCAAAATCAAGCCCAGATACATTCTCCTAGAGAATTAACCCTTGAGGAGACCCATTTAAGAATGTCCTAGCATGACATGAAAAGGATATGAAGATATGTTGTACTCTTTTTTGCCTTATTTTTAAGTATTGGATTGTTTTTATTAATATATCTATATGTTCAATAAACCTTTATTGATATCTATATACCCCAGGGATGTAGAGATAAAGACAAAGTCCCTATCCTCAAGGAACTCATCTCCTAATGAGGGAGACAAACATGCAAAATAAAAATTACAATTCAAAGTGATAAGGCATGTTCCCCTCCCAGGCTCCTGGAATCCCATCATTACAGAGGCCCTCCCAGTCCCCAGTTCTTCTTTGTTTGTTTGTTTATTTTTTGAGATAGGGTCTCACTCAGTGGCATCATCATAGCTCACTGCAACCTCAAACTCCTGGGCTCAAGTGATCCTCCTGCCTCAGCCTCCCTGGTAGCTGTGACTACAGGTGCACACCACCATGCCCAGGTAATTTTTTGTAGAGATGGGGTCTTGCCATTGCCCAGGCTGGTCTCGAACCCGTGGGCTCAAGCCATCCTCCCACCTCGGCCTGCCAAAGTACTGGGATTACAGGGGTGAGCCACAGTGCTTGGTCCAGTACCCGGTTCTATACCATGTCAGCCCATCCACCATTTTCCCCACCCATATATTAAAACACACCTCTTAGAGCCTGGATAGATGGGAAGTATTAATAGATGGCTTGATAAATGAATGATTCCTCTTTTAGATCAGATATAGATAGAGATAAATAAGAGCCTTCAATACCTCAACCCAGTGCAGCATGTCACATGACAGTCTCAGAACTGGCTGGGAAGAGATAGGTTGAGCAGGAAAAAGGGAAAGTCTTTCTTGTCACTCCTAAAATTACTGCATATGGATGGTCTGGACAGAATTACTAATTAAGCAGCCCTTGTATTTCACAGACACACCCTCAAAGATATATTTATTTCCAACTTAATGCAGCAGTGGAGGCCTTTCTAAAGTTTTACTTTCAGACTCTAGAATTTAGTTGTAATATGGCAGACTGTTTTTTTCTGCAAGGAGATTGCAGGAGCCTGAGGACACCTAACCTACCTTCACTGTCCCTTAGATGAGACTTCTATTTCATGTAGCAGTTGACCTGAGTGAGGTCAGTTTTACATCCCTTATCAGGAGTCATGTTTTCCTCTGTCACTATGGTCACCAATATTTCAGCTCCCTGAGAATACACAGAGGTTTTCTATCTCTGCATTTAATTTTCCTAGCAGGGCCACATAGAGTAGGAGTCATTTATTTCAGTTCTCTGTCCTTATGGATCCAATTTAGTAAGTACTTAATAAGTAATTATTAATGTAAAGAACTTCAATGGAAGCTGTGGAGCACAGAGAAAAAGAATAACACCCTCCCCCTGGAGCCCATAGTTTAGTGGGGAAGACAAACATGGAAGTAATTCTAAAGCAGCGATTCTTAATCTTGGCTGCACATTAGAATCACCTGGGGAACTTTGAAACCTCCAGACGCCCAGGGTGCACTCCAGACTAATTAAGTTAGAATCTCTGGAGGTGGGATCCAGGCATCAGTATTTTTTAAAGCTCCCTAGGAGATTCCAGTGTACTGTATTGCTAAACTAGAGCAAAACAAATTTGGAAAATGCTGCAGTAAGGGACTAACAAAATGCTATATGAACAAGGGTACCACAACCATTCTGGATATGCTGATGTTCTTATCCACTGTCTGACCACATTTCAGCCCATGAATGCAGAAAATATAACTTCTCATTGTAACCATGGGAAAAATCTAGGTCAGTTTGATTGTAGGGCGTTTAGAAACTACATACTTTGGGAGGTATGGTCTGAAGGAAACTATGTCTCTGAGGGAAAAAGGGTCCAAAAAGAGATCAACCCAGAAAGATGACCCCAAAAATTCATTTCAAATGCTATCTCTCTACCCTGGAATAGTTGGGGTTGTTTGTTTGCTTTTAACTCCTTTGTCTTACTGAAGAAGTCCTATTCATTCTCCAACATCCCAACTCAAACTTCAGCTTCTTTGTGCAGACTTTTCTTTCTTTCTTCCTACCCCAGGCAAAATTGGGTCCCTATTTTTCTCTGCTACTTTGTTCCTTGTATATATATTTGTTTTTAGCAGTTAATTCTAATTCTTAACAAATTTAGTTATAATATGGCAGACTGCTTATATTATGGGCCTTACTTATCTTTGTTTCCCTAGTACTGAGCACAGTTTCTTGGTTTATTGAGTGGATAAATAGCTGCAGCAATTTGAGGTAGAGTGAGAAAAGTCATGCTGCCATCTGGGAAGACCTAGATACAGGAATTCCTAGGGCTCCCTCATCGTGTTTCTGAGCATCAGATCCTCTGCTTCCAAGTGGTGGGGCTGGAAAAATTGGTCGACACACCCCATTGGTGTGAAGCCCCTGGACGAAATGATGGAAGGAGGCCTCGCAGGGCTTTAGTTGTAGCAGTGTGCTTGAGTTTTCATTTGCAGGTGGAAGTTTACAAGTTTTAAGGTATGCGTATTAACTAAGGAAAAGTGCCTGTGCCACTGACTCTTATTTTATTAATATTTAGGCCACAGACATCTCAAAACAGTTTAGAACAGCTTTCTGTCTGGGAAAATTGCTTGTCTGTTTTATTTTTAAATTTCAAATCTTATTTTTAAAAACCCTGTTTTTTTTGTTTTGTTTTGAGACAGAGTCTCACTGTGTTGCCCGGGCTAGAGTGCCATGATGTCAGCCTAGCTCACAGCAACCTCAAACTCCTGGGCTCAAGCCATCCTTCTGCCTCAGCTTCCAGAGTAGCTGGGACTACAGGTATCGGCCACCATGCCCGGCTAATTTTTTCTATATATTTTTAGTTGTCCAATTAATTTCTTTCTATTTTTAGTAGACACAGGGTCTCACTCTTGCTCAGGCTGGTTTTGAACTCCTGACCTTGAGCAATCCTCCCACCTCGGCCTCCCAGAGTGTTAGGATTACAGGTGTGAGCCACCGCGCCCTGCCCAAACCCTGTTTTTTCAACTTTTGTGAGAGGCAGGAGTTCTCGAGGGAACCTCATTCAGAAAGCCCTGGCGCTCACCCGCGAACTATCTGGGTGAAGGAGCTGGCGTCTCTGTGGCAAAGTAGAGTGAGTTAGTGTCCACTAATCTGGACTCTCTGAAATTACTAGCCGCCAGCTGCACTAGCAGGGGGCCAGGTGTGGAGAGAGTAAGCTAAAAACAGGAAAAATACAATGGAAGGAAATATAATTATAAATCTTCGATGTAAGCTCAAAGAGGTTGAAGAAGAGCGACTAAAGGCTGCACGGTACGGTTTGCAACTAGTGGAGGGCCAAAACGAATTGCAGAATCAATTGGATAAATGTAATGAAATGATGGCCATGACTGAGAATTATGGACAAGAAAAATATACGCTTCAGAAGAAGTTGAACTCAAGAAATGTTGGAAAGTTTGAGCTGTAAGTGAAGCTGTTAAACAACAACAAAAGATACACCTGGAGAAATTAGAGCAACAATGAAGCAGAAGCCATGGACAGGAAGTGAATGAACAAAAAAATAAGATAGAAGAACTAAAAGTAGAATTAGATGAAGCTAGGTTTAGTGAAAAGCAGCTGAAGCACCAACTAGATCATCACAACGAACTCCTCTCTTGTAAATCAGAGGAACTGTGGATAATGTCTGACCATGGACACGAAAGTTATGTCTTCAGGGATACTGGCTCTTCAAATTGAGCTGACAGAAACAATGTATAAAGACCACGCTCAAAAAGTGAATGAAGTATCATACAGACAAGAACAGCTAGAACTTCTGATGACTAACTTAATGCGTCAGATAGACCCGCTCAAAGAAGAAAAAGAGGAGGAAAAAGAAGCAGTTTCTTACTATAATGCCCTAGAGAAAGCTCATGTAGCAAATCAAGATCTTCAGGTGCAGTTGGACCAGGCACTCCAGCAAGCCTTGGATCCCAATAGTAAAGGGAACTCCTTTATTGCCAGAGGTGGAAGATTGAAGGGCTGCAATGGAAGATCAATTTGTCAGTATGAAAGTCAAGTATCAGTCACTAAAGAAGCCAAATGTATTTAATAGAGAACAGATGCAAAGAATAAAGTTACAAATCGCCACATTGCTACAAATGAAAGGGTCTCAAACTGAATTTGAGCAGCAAGAATGGTTGCTTGCCATGTTGGAGCAGAGGAATATGAAATAAAACATCTTCTGGTGAAATTAGAAATCTGGAGAAATTTAAGAATTTATATGAAAATATGAAACCTAAGCCTTAGCCAGCTCTGGTGCACTGGAAGATAACACCTAGTATACAGATTTCCTTCATATAAAACTTGATAAAGAAAATGAAAGCACTAAAGGTGAGTTGTCCAAACAATGAATGAAGGCATTGTTTGAGGACCAGAGGGCTCTGAACATTGAAGGAAAACTTTTTGCAACTGAAAGATGCCTGTAGTTTTCAGAAAGTGAAAATATGAAACAGAGCTAAACTAGATGAATTAAAACTGGAGTAGGAACCTGAGGAGACAATTGAAGTACCTACACTCAAAAAGAGTTGTGAGGCTCTGCCTGTGGATATAACCACCTCTAAGGATGGATGTGCCAACAACAGTGCTATAGGAGAAGTTTATAGATTATCACTTTAGAAGAGACACAGTCCTAATAATTTAGAAAATAACAATTGCAGTTAGAAAAATCGATTTCTATAAACACACCACTTATCAGTCTTTTCAACTCACAAGAATGTGCCCATGGATATGTAGCTAAAGAAGAAAAAGAAATATGTGAATCTCATAGGAGTTCCAGCTGACTCTGAAGCCTTAAGTGAAAGAAGTGGAAACACCCCCAACTCTCCCAGGTTGGCTGTGGAATCAGAGCTTCTAACAGAGGTTAAAGAAGGGAAAGAAACTGCAAGCAAATTGGAAAAGGAAGCTTGTAAGAAATCATACCCAATTCTGTACCTCTTGTCCAAATCAACTCCAGAGACCCAGTGCCCTCAACAGTAATGACATTTCTTTAATAAGAGTATGGTGCCACTTGCCCAAAAGGTTACTGTGGTGCTAAATTTAGATCATCTTTATGTGACATATACCACCTTCTGGGTTATTTATATCTATTCATTTTGCCAGGACCTGGCATTTTCATGTTCCTTTCACCAAGTGTTCAAAATTTGATTGTGATTTTAGCCTGGAGAGTTCCTTAAGTAATGACCCTTCATGGGGCTTCTGTCATAGAGAATAAACTATTAACTGAAAGAAAATGCTATAATTAATATAAATATATTTGCTGCATTGTATATAAATTTTTGAGTGATATAAACACTTAAGTAACCTACCTTCCATTCCATATATTTAAGAAGAGAACGCTCAAGTCATTAACTATTATATTTTCCTATGTACTTTTTAAAAATGAACTTAGTTTTTCAGTATGTTGTAAAAACAGGAAACTTGGTTTAAAAATATGTTTCAGGAATTTGTCAAGGTACCTATGTGCATCTTTGTATTTATAGTCATGATTTAAATTTTATGTCTCAAGCACATGAAATAACTAATTTTGAAATTTATAATAAAACTGCAATAATTAAAAAAACTTGTGGATTTTGCCCTTATGAAGGTGAAAAGATTATTGCAATTTTGTAAGTATGGGGGTCATACATTCTAGAGTTTCTATGACAGTGCTGATTTTAGATCTTATGTCCTGTTTTTAGAGTGTGTATCTTGATTTTTCATATGGAAAGTATGGTTGCTGTTCTGACCATTGGCTATTATTTGGCCAGCATGCTTTAAGGTCTTTTAGTAGTCAAACTGTTCAGTTATCTTACATTTCCCTTTGAGAGCTTAACTAGTGCTGCCTCGTAGACATAAAAAAAAAGCCTGAAGATAATATGGAACTGGCATTCGGTACACTGCCCTGAGTGCCAGACTTCTGTTGAAAGATGATTTCTTCTTTTTTGAGACAGTCTCACTCTGTTGCCTAGGCTAGAGTGCCATGGCATCGGCCTAGCTCACAGCAACCTCAAACTCCTGGGCTCAAGCAATCTTTCTGCCTCAGCCTCCTGAGTAGCTGGGACTACAGGCATGTGCCACCATACCCGGCTAATTTTTTCTATTTTTGGTAGAGACGGAGTCTAGCTCTTGCTCAGGCTGGTCTCAAACTCCTGAGCTCAAACGATCCACCTGCCTCGGCCTCCCAGAGTGCTAGGATTAAAGGCGTGAGCCACTGCGCCCGGCCGAAAGATGGTTTCTTGACGAAGACAATATATATTAACATTCCTCTCCCTACCATAAATTAGTGCAAAAATTCTTCAAGGAAAAAAATGGGTTGTTAAGAACCATTCTTTAATTAAGAACTGTTCTTTAAGCCCGGTGCAGCAGCTCACGCCTGTAATGCTAGCACTTTGGGAGGCCAAGGTGGGAGTATTGCTTGAGGCCTGGTGTTGCAGACCATCCTGAGCAACATAGTGAGACTCCATCTCTACAAAAAATAGAAAGATTAGCCAGCTGTGGTGGTGTGTGCGTGTTGTCCCAGCTACTCAGGAGGCTGAGACAGAAGGATGACTAGAGCCCAGGAGTTTGAGGTTGCTGTGAGCTATGATGACACCACTGCACTCTAGCCTGGGCAACACAGTGAGACTCTGTCTCAAAAACAAACAAACAAAAACAGAACTTGCTTCAATCCTGCCTCTCACTTCAGAAATGTTTCTTTGTGAGCTGTCGTCACAGAGCCCACCAAGAGGGAAACTTGTCCTTCCTAGAGCCTGTTTCTGTCGTGACATCCCCTTGTGTCACAGGCTGGATGGAACCTCAGCTATATGGTGGCTGTAACCTCACATAGGCTTTTTATTTTTAGTAGGCAAAATTTTGAAAATATTCATGTTTAGCCTTATCTCTTACCTTATAACCATCATTGGTATGGTTATTATGGATTCAATTGCTATCATTTCTCTTTCTGTTTAATAGTTTCAGACCAAATTAAACCTTTATAATCTGACTGTGACCAAAATCACCTCAAATTTAATTGAATGACCTACAATTATACAGTCTTTTTACCCATTAGAAAGTATAACTTTTGGCCGGGTGCGGTGGCTCATGCGTGTAATCCTAGCACTCTGGGAGGCCAAGGCGGGCGGATTGCTCAAGGTCAGGAGTTCGAAACCAGCCGGAGCAAGAGCGAGACCCCGTCTCTACTCTAAATAGAAAGAAATTAACTGGACAACTAAAAATATAGAAAAAATTAGCCAGGCATGGTGGCGCATGCCTGTAGTCCCAGATACTCGGGAGGCTGAGGCAGGAGGATGGCTTGAGCCCAGGAGTTTGAGGTTGCTGTGAGCTAGGCTGATGCCATGGCACTCTAGCCGGGGCAACATAGTGAGACTCTGTCTCAAAAAAAAAAAAAAAAAAGAAAGAAAGAAAGTATAACTTTTTTCTCACTGAATAATACATACATACCAAATAAAGTCTAAACTTTACAATATTCTTTTATATCTAAGTGTCATACATTTTTAAAAAGTTGCTTAGTAATGATAACAGTTACATTTTGTTGGTTTTAATCATCTGACTGCCATAAGGTCTCTAGTAACCAAGTTATATTCCTTAGAGGACACCTTGTATGTTCTTCAGTCAATATGTTGTTTTATAAAACCATAACAACAGAATAGCTTCAAAATAAATGTCATTGATAGGTGGCAAGCTATTGGTACATGAACTGCATCATTTTGGGGAAAAAGCAATCTATTTTCAGATGTCATTAAATTAGGAGCTACTTCTGGCTCATGTAGCAGTGTTGACTGTTCCATGTGTTATCATAATGCTTTTGTAATGGAAAATCTGCAGTAAGTAAGGAAAGGGTCCTTCCGAGAAGTCAGCCAGCCTGTTTTCAGAGACTCCTGTTAGGTATTTTCATAGCAGACATCTGTGTGTTTCCACCTGCTCAAATTTTCCTCTCTTACAGCTTCATTATTTTGGTGTTATGACATTTTAGGAACTTTTCACATATTTGCCAGGAATTCCAACTGCTCTTCAGTGGGTGGTAACACCCTTACCATGAGCCAGATTTGAGCTTCCCTTACCCTCTGTGATCCTCGGTGAGGAAAGGGAACAAGGCTATGTGTAGGAGTGGGGCTTAGTATGATTCTACCACATTTGACTAAGTGTCAAGAGAGGGTGAGGCCAGAGAAAGTCTGAGCTGGGATCAGCTGAGACAGCTCTTATAATGAAAAAGAAATGGGACCAGAACTTTTTCTGGAGAGTAGTTATGTTTTCCTGCCAACGCACAAGTCCTACTCATTGACAAATGACAACCAATCTAAGTGTCAAGTAAGATTGTTTGCCTTAGTAATCAATCTGTATGACACCATTTTAACAGGAGGCCTCATTCTTCTTTTCCCATCCAGAACTAAGAGAAAAAAAGTGAATATGGTTTTTGCTCACAAAATGGATAACAGCAAGCCACCTTTGGTTATTCCTACACTTCTGGTGCCCCTTCAAAACCACAGCTGCACTGAAACAGCCACACCTCCGCCAAGCCGTGACCTGACGGAATTATATGAGGAGCACAGTTGGATGAGCAACCGAACAGACCTTCAGTATGGATTGAAACCTGGGGAAGTGGCCACAGCCAGCATTTTCTTTGGGACTCTGTGGTTGTTTTCTATCTTTGGCAATTCCTTGGTTTGTTTGGTCATCCATAGGAGTAGGAGGACTCAGTCCACCACCAACTACTTCGTGGTCTCCATGGCATGTGCTGATCTTCTTATCAGCATTGCCAGCATGCCTTTCGTCCTGCTCCAGTTCACCACTGGAAGGTGGACACTTGGTAGTGTGACGTGCAAGGTTGTGCGATATTTTCAATATCTCACTCCAGGTGTCCAGATCTATGTTCTTCTCTCCATCTGCATAGACCGGTTCTACACCATTGTCTATCCTCTGAGCTTCAAGGTGTCCAGAGAAAAAGCCAAGAAGATGATCACAGCATCATGGATCTTTAATGCAGCCTTTGTGACCCCGGTGTTCTTTTTCTATGGCTCCAACTGGGACAGTCATTGTAACTATTTCTTCCCTTCTTCTTGGAAAGGAACCACCTATACCATCATCCACTTCTTGGTGGGCTTTGTGATTCCATCTGTCCTCATAATCTTATTTTACCAAAAGGTCATAAAGTATATTTGGAGAATAGGCACTGATGGCCGAACAGTGAGGAGGACAATGAACATTGTCCCAAGGACAAAAGTGAAAACTATCAAGATGTTCCTCATTTTAAATCTATTGTTCTTACTCTCCTGGCTGCCTTTTCATGTAGCTCAGCTGTGGCACCCCCATGAACAAGAATATAAGAAAAGTTCCCTTGTTTTCACAGCTATCACATGGATATCCTTTAGTTCTTCAGCTTCTAAACCTACTCTGTATTCAATTTATAATGCCAATTTTAGGAGAGGGATGAAAGAGACTTTTTGCATGTCCTCAATGAAATGTTACCGAAGCAATGCCTATACTATCACAACCAGTTCAAGGATGGCCAAAAAAAACTATGTTGGCATTTCAGAAATCCCTCCCATGGCCAAAACTATAACCAAAGACTCAATCTATGATTCATTTGACAGAGAAGCCAAGGAAAAAAAGCTTGCTTGGCCCATTAACTCAAATCCACCAAATACTTTTGTCTAATTTCTCAGAATTCTTTCAATTGTTATGTGCCAGAGATTAAAAGCTTTACCTATAAAAACAGAAGCTATTTACATATTTTTTCACTCAACTTTCTGAGGGAAATATTTTATTTTGTAAAACACATTCATTTATTGATTACAGTATTTGTGGATTTTATTCTAGTTTTTGATTCTAGTTTTGTTAGCGTTTTAGGAAAATCATTCACTTTGAACTACAGTCAACAGTTTTGTTTAGTATCTTGGTTACATGCATTAAAAAGAAAATGCTTTCCTACTTTTTATTTACCATTGGGTCTAAAAAGCATAAACCATACACACAGTCTTTGATTAATGATTTAACCTAGTTGTGTTTCTTTTTTCTCCTCACTACTGAATTTTTATAACTATGGGCTTTTGTTCCAGATGAAATTCCTGTGTTACCCATTTGAGAGATTGGTATTTCCTCCACTAAGCAACATTTAGGAAGGGTTAATATTGTATATTTTCCACATTACCTTCTTCCAAGTAACCACTGGCCAGATCTATTGTGGAAAGCACTCCATATATTGGAATATATTGGAACTTTCTGGGAAGTCTTCTGTGATTGGATTTTAATCAGGATTCCTAGGGAAAGAAAGCTTTACAGAGTTGCCTAATTTTTTCTCTCCTTTTCTCTCGTTTTCATCCTTCCTTAATCCAAGCAGCTGATGAGGCCTTGAACATTTTGAAGTCAACAAGATGTTTTCCTTACATCTGTGTTCCATCTAGGCAATGTCTAGGTTGTTTACCTCCCTTTTTTGGGTTATATACAAGTAAATAAGCAGGTGTCCTCGCTAGGTATGCCTAGAAAATGCAAGCAGGAGAAATGGCAGACAGTACTTCTCTGTGCTCTGCAATTCAGGCAGAGACCTTCAGCTGCCCAGCCCCACCTGTATACACCAGGACAGCAAAAGCACGGACTACCTTCTTCGTGCTCCTAGAAACTCAGACATGAGGCCATTCCTCCAGCCTGGCCTCCTCCTCCTCATCTCCCCAGGTTATAGCACCACACCCTGGCCAAGCTCAAACTCTTTGCCTATGATATTTAGGAATATTTTTCTCTGGTTTTCAGGTCTCTTATTTCAAATCTAGGACCAGCTAGCACATTTAAAAAATATTTTTATTTAAACAATAAAGGGCTTACAGACAAGACTGGTGTGCATTCTTATGCCCTAGTTAACAAGAGCTGCAAATAGTAACTCCAGTTGTTCAGCAATTTTACACACATTATCTCATTTTATCCTCTCAACAATTCTGTAATATATTTATTATTACCTCTGTTTTATAGATGAGGAAACTAGAACTCAAAAGTTATGTGACTTGCTCAAGTTCTAATGTGACAAAGCTGGTATTGAAACTCAGGTCTTCTAACAGCAAGTCTGTTGCTCTTTCCTTGACATTTCGGATGT
Source organism: Cheirogaleus medius (assembly GCA_008086735.1). Classification (NCBI taxonomy): domain Eukaryota; kingdom Metazoa; phylum Chordata; class Mammalia; order Primates; family Cheirogaleidae; genus Cheirogaleus; species Cheirogaleus medius. Next base: position 46,234,379 of record VBSM01002616.1, read on the forward strand.
CTCCCTTAGAGAACACGAGTGGCCAAACCCATCCAGGCCTCAGTGGGCCTCCTAACCACTGCCTTGGTGGAAGTCTAAGATCTAAGAGAATTTGGTCACTCTTAAAGAGTCTAGATGAAATTTAATGAGCTGGCCCTCACCTTTTCCTTGGCTGTGGGAAGATTCTTGGACTTGGGGTGCTGAAAGTTTGAGATATAGAAGGAAGTCTATACCTTTCCACCTCATAGACACAGGGCAACAACACAAGATTGGGTTTGATATTTGGAGCAAAGAACAACAACAAAACAGTTAATCTATAAGTCATTTACAGAGCTGGTGTTTTTAAGTTGAGACGCTTCCTTCAATCAACAAATCCCAAAGATAAAAAGCATATCTCATATTTTCCCTTCTCTCTTTTTCTCCACCTCCTCACATTCTTACTTATCCCATTAGCAAATGGCTCTGTAAAACAACAAAGTAAGTGAGATAATTCTCCTAATTGGCCCTTGAGTTTTATGGTTCAGACTTTTTAAAAAATACAAAAAGCGCCTGTAGTAGTTTTATTTTTTGTATTTTTAAGTGGAATATTATTTTTTAGAGTCAGACTGTAAAAAGTTAAATTAGTTTCAGTTTTATTTTTATATATTTTTAGGTATCAGTTTAAACTAAAAGAGTTACACTAGGCGATTTATTTATTTATTTATTTTTTAAGACTAGTCAAGTGCAGTAGTGGGAAGAGGGCAGAGAAGAACAAGGAGTTCCATCTGTAGCTGACTGTGAACAATCAACTGAGATCACTCTCTACCTTTGGATTAGCCAGCAGTAGGTGATTTCTAAGCTTCATTCTGTCTTTAATGTTCTGTGAGTTTACCCCAGGTGGAAATTCAGTGACACAACCTCATACAAGCTCTTGTAGAAAGTCTCTTTTTTATTCCTCCAAATAATGACAAATTAAAAATGTTAATCAAATCACAATCAAGAGAGCCCCAGAGTCTCATGACCTATGTTAATTCAGCTACATTCTCTCAGGGTGTTGGTAATTCACTGTATTTTTGTTTAGTTTAATATTTAGGATTCCTGGTGTCTCACTGGATCCTGAAGTTGGAAGAAACCAGATATAATGCACAGACTGATGAAGATTTGCTTAAGTCCCAGCAACGCAAGAACAGCATTTGTCACACCTCACATTTACTTGGCAAGAACCAGAATTAAGCCACAGTGAAACAGGCTATTGAAGAGAATAAGAAATTTACTCTCCTTACCAGGCACACAGCGAGGTGTATCCCGGATCCAGATTCATGTAACCTCCAAACAGGAGTCCACAGAAGATGACAGTGGGGAGCAGGATTCAGAGTAGAGGCAATTCTGCCTGGCTCCAGGTTCCAATAAACTGTCAGGGGAAGGGACAGGGATGCATCCTTTGAGGTAGGATTTGAATTTCTCCCTTTCTTCTCATCTTCAGTGAAAGCATTAGTCTCCCCAGCCTGCTGCTGAGTCAGTAAGCACATCCTGCCCAGATCTGCTTCTGTGTTAGCCTTCCATCACAGGTTTATCCCGGATGCCTGAAGCTGATTCCCTGGGCCAGACTTCTTGCTCAGGAAAGACAATTTTATCCAGGTCCACCTCCATCAGGCATGTGGGGAGCAGATAAGGTTGCCAGATAAGGTTGGCAATTTTCCCTCCCGGTGGGCACAGTGGGCACAGTATCCCCCCATCCTTGCTGCCACTTGCTCAGACTCACTTTGAAGCAACATAACCAAGTTAAGTTGGAGCTACTTGACCAGGATCTGCTTCAAGGTTATGCTTCTATGTAAGAACCATATGTAAAAGAAGCAAAGAATTAGAGATTTTTAGAGCAGAAGGGATGTAGGAAGACTTAACCCAAGCCCCTCACTGATTAGAAGAGGAAATTAAGACCAAGAGAGGTGAAATTGGGAATAAACTAAAATGCCTTCTAGCAGCCAGTTCAATATTCTTTTTTTTTTTTTTTGAGACAGAGTCTCACTCTGTTGTTCGGGCTAGAGTGCCATGGCATCAGCCTAGCTCACAGCAACCTCAAACTCCTGGGCTCAAGCAGTCCTGCCTCAGCCTCCCAAGTAGCTGGGACTACAGGCATGCACCATCATGCCTGGCTAATTTTTTTCTATATATTTTCAGTTGTCCAGATAATTTCTTTCTATTTTTTTTTTTTTTTTTAGTAGAGACGGGGTCCCGCTCTTGCTCAGGCTGGTCTCGAACTCTGAGCTCAAACGATCCTCTGGCTTCCGCCTCCCAGAGTGTTAGGATTACAGGCATGAGCCACTGTGCCCAGCCCCAGCCAGTTCAATATTCTTTCAACTTTGCCATTCTGCTTGCTGTGGCATGATTCATTTATTGGGTTAAAAAAATCCTCACTGTGTGTAGAAGAATATGAAATGAATACACTGTTCACTTAACCTGCGAATTCTTCTGGAAAGGCAATAACCTTAGAGTGCCATAGAAAACAGTGGAAAAAACAAACTGACTTTCTCTAACAGTTCTGCAGAATGACCACTTGGTGGCATTCTGACCAGCAGGCAGAGCCCACCACCTCTTCGCGATGCCTGTCACATTGGCAAATTCAGAGAAGTCCTTGTCTCATAGCAACAAGACAGGGAAAATTGCTGAACGCCCAGAAGCAGCTGTAGATTAACTAATCAATCAGTGTGTTCAAAACACAAAGCATCTAAACATTAGAGGAAATTCCAAAATAATTAATACCCTTTTCAGACGTGAAATCACTAGTCAAAATATTGTTTTAACTCCATTTTGTAAATGTGATCATTTTCAAAAAACCCCATCAGACCACCAAACTGGCAGCAGAGCCACCCACACTTCCCTGGCCCCCCCTTTCTGCTCCTTTCATCACTGACTCAGAGAATTCATGGACTTTTTCATAGTGTAATCTAGAGCTTCCCTACAAGTAAATGTTTATATACTGCTCTTAAGTAGGCAGTTAAGTTTATTTTAGGTTGAATTCATTTTAGGTCCATCTCATTTCTCTCGGACCTTCTTTAATTTTTTGAAGCCCTATAATCTGGGCCATGCTGAACTTTTTGCATAGCTGAACATACTTCAAGAGCTTGATATATTCTTTCTTAGAAGCCTGTTTAAAAATATTGCTTTGGCCGAGTGTGGAGGCACATGCATGTAGTCCCAGCTACTCAGAAGGCTGAGGCAGGAACATCCGTTGAGCCTGGAAGTTCAAGGCCAGCCTGGGCAACATAGTGAAACCCTGTCTCTAAAAAGAAAATAAAAAACAACAACAAAAAAGTATTGCTTTATTGACTCTCCATCAACCCTAATTTGGTTATACAAGTAGGGTTATACAATTTGAATTCATCTATAATTTGAAAAATATGTGATTTGAGTTCTGCAGAATGAGCGCCATCAAACGCTGGCCTCTGAAGTGAGTAGTGCATGTGTATGTGGTTTCAGGATTATGATGCGGGTCTGGAGGTTTGAGAACATAATCTGGTTTCCAGCAGGCAGACAGTCAATAAGGCAGTTCCAGCTGTTTGCCCACAACAGCTAGATATGAGATTTAAACTCCTTTAGGGGAATTTTGAATGAATCCTCTCTATTCTGCCTCCCTGCTGTATCTTCCAAAGAACAGTCTCTCTCTCTTTTTTTTTTCTTCTGAGACAGAATCTTACTCTGTTGCCTGGGCTAGAGTGCCATGTATCAGCCTAGCTCACAGCAACCTCAAACTCCTGGGTTCAAGTGATCCTCCTACGTAGCTGGAACTACATACAGGCATACACCACCATGCCTGGCTGATTTTTTTTTTTTTCTATATTTAGTTGCCCAGCTAATTTTCTTGATTTTTAGTAGAGGTAGGGTCTCACTTTTGGTCAGGCTGGTCTCGAACTTCCTGAGCTCAAGCAATCCTCTTGCCTCAGCCTCCCAGAGTGTTAGGATTATAGGCGTGAGCCACCGTGACTGGCCCAAAGAACAGTCTAAAAAGACTACTGTATATTCTGCTAGTAGGACCCTGAATGTGCTCGTTCAGGAAGGATAATTAGACCATAGAAATACCTGGACAGCAAAAGAGGTAGGAGATATGAAGAGTTGCACGGTGCGGAGGACGGCAGCATGATAGCTGAGAAGAATGGATTGATACCCGGTTTTATCGGTCATGAGTCAGTTAACTTCTGGGCCGATTCTCTGGAGAGATGCACTGCACTTTAATGGCCCTTTAAAAATTAGAAAAAAATTATATATAAAGCTCCAGTGATCCATCCAGCCAGCACAGTTTTCCTTAGTCACATAATAGGGTGATGGTTATTTTGCAGGGCTCTGGAGTCAAACTTTCTGGTCCAAGTCCAGGTTCTGCTTATCAGCTATTTAAGCCAGCATATTATTCTTACACGCCAGCTTCTCCATTTTTAAAATGAGGAAAATAACAGTATCCACCTACCTTAGGATTCTCCAGAAACAACCACCAGGAAACATAAAGAGATAATAGATAGATAGGAATTTACTTTAAGGAATAGGCTCATGCGAATATGGGGGCTGGCAAGCTTGAAATCTGTAGGGCAGGCCAGCAGGCATGATTTGATGCTGTAGTTTTGAGGCGGAATTTCTTCTCCGGGAAACCTGAGTTTTTCTCTTAAGGCCTTCAACTAATTGGATAAGGCCCACCCACATTATCAAGGCTAATCTCCTTTACTTAAAATCAAGTGATTACAGATGTTGACCTCATGTACAAAATACCTTCATGGCAACACCTAGATTAGCATTTAAGTAATTGGGTACTATAGCCTAGCCAAGTTGACTCTTAAGACCACATCATCACACCATCTTATAGGATTGTTGTAGTAATAAAATGAGCCAAATCTATGTTAATTAAGTACATTGCCAGACACGTGGTAAGCCCTCAATAAAGGGAGATTATCATTATTTGCTTTTAGTCTTTGTAGCCCAATGAATTTTTGCATTTTTTGGGTTGCTTAGCACTATATTGACATGTGCTAACTCTAGTAGAAATAGTTCTTTTGACAGATATCACTGTATATTTTTACTGTGTACAACATGATGTTTTGAAGTATATACACATTATGGAATGGTTAACTCTAGCTAACTGACAAATGCATTACCTCACATAGTTACCCTTTTTGTGGTGAGAGCACATTAACATCCACTCCCTTTACATTTTTCAATAATACAATATATCATCCTTAACTATAGTCATCTCCTATCTAACTGTAATTATGTAGCCTTTCACCACCATCTCCTGATTCCTTCTCCCCACTAAACACCCCATCCTCTGGTAACCACCGTTCTACTCTCTACTTCTATGAAATCAACTTTTTTACATTCAACATATGAGTGAGATCACTGATATTTATTTTGCTGTGCCTAGCTTATTTCACTTAACAGAATGTCTTCCAGGTTCACCTATGTTGTTGCAAATGGCAGGATTTCATTCTTTTTTATGGCTGAATAGTATTCCATTGTATATTTATTTTTATTTATTTTTTTTTTTTTTGAGACAGAGTCTCACTCTGTTGCCCGGGCTAGAGTGAGTGCCGTGGCGTCAGCCTGGCTCACAGCAACCTCAATCTCCTGGGCTCGAGCAATCCTCCTGCCTCAGCCTCCCGAGTAGCTGGGACTACAGGCATGCGCCACCATGCCCGGCTAATTTTTTCTATATATTTTTAGTTGGCCAATTAATTGCTTTCTATTTATAGTAGAGACGGGGTCTCGCTCTTGCTCAGGCTGGTTTCGAACTCCTGAGCTCCAGCGATCCGCCCACCTCGGCCTCCCAGAGAGCTAGGATTACAGGCGTGAGCCACCACGCCCGGCCTCCATTGTATATTTATATACCGCAGTTTCTTTATCCATTCATGACCAGTGATAGACACTTAGATTGATTACGTATCTTGGCTATTGTGAATAGTGCTGCAATTAACATGGGAGTGCAGATAGCTCTTCAACATACTGATTTCCTTTCCTTTGGTTATACACCCAATAGTAGAATTTCTGGATCATATGATAGTTCTATTTTTAATTTTTTGAGGAACTTTCATGCTGTTTTCCACAATGGCTATACTAATTTACATTCCCACAAACAAAGGGTTCCCCCTTTCTCCACATCCTCACCAACGCTTATCTTCTTTCTTTTTGATAATAGTCATTGGAACTAAGGTGAAGTGATATCTCATTGTGGTTTTGATTTGCATTTCCCAGATGATTAGTGATGTTGAGCATTTTTTCATCAACATGTTGGCCATTTGTATGTCTTTCTTTGAGAAATGTCTACTCAGGTCTTTTGCCCATTTTTGATCAGATTATTTGTTTTTATGCTATTGAGTTATTTGGGTTTCTTATATATTTTGTATGTTAATTCCTTGTGAGAAGTATAGTTTGCAAATATTATCTTCCATTCTGTAGATTGTCTCTTCACTTCGTTGATTGTTTCCTTTGCTGTATAGAAACTTTTTAGTTTGATGTAATCCCAACTATTTTTGCTTTTGTTGCCTGTGCTTTTTGAGGTCTTATCCAAAAAGTCCTTGCTCAGACAAATGTCATGAATCATTTCCCCTATGTTTTCTTCTAGTAGTTTCATAGTTTTTGGTCTTACATGTAGGCCTTTAATCTATTTGGAGTTGATTTTTGTATATGACAAGAGTTAGGGGTCTAGTTTCATTCTTCTGCATATGGATATCCAGTTCCCCCAGCACCATTTGTTGAAGACTGTCCTTTTCCCAATATATGTTCTTGGCAACTTTTGTTGAAAATCAAATGGGTGTAAATGGGTGGATTTATTTCTGAGTGAAGCAGGTTTTTAATATCATCCTCAAATTATAGCATTGCTTTCCTTCTTCAACCTCTTTTTTAGTTCTGCTAAGATTCTGAAGACTCAAGTTGGAATGAAGGAAAAATTGGAAGCAGGAACTTAAATGGAAGGGAGGCAGGTGGTAGAGCTACTTATACTCACCACTCACCCCAAAGGAATTTTTCTTTTCTCCCTTGAAATTTTTTTTTTTTAAATTTTCTTTCTTTTTGTTTTTGAACAAGTGCAGGCAGAAATCTTGAAATTTCTTAAGACAGAATGGTCTAAAATCAGGGTACACAAAATACTTGAGAGTGTAGACTTTTGTCAGCACTCGTCTGTTGGCATTTTCACTTATACAATAGAATAGATAGTACCAATGGGGAAAAATCCATTTTAACTGATAATTCAACTATTCATTGTAGTAGAATATGAAAAACCAGTGAAATGTGACTTAATTCACTCTTGGCCATACTTAATTGTAGGCTGCCATTGTAGCTAAAAACATGTAACAGTTGTATATGTTCAGTTAAACCATAAGTGAATTATGCTGTAACTAAAAAACTAAGTGAGATCAAGTGAAACTGAAGTCAAGGTGTTGAAAACAGCTATTTGGTAATTGGAGTGGAAGGGGAAAGAAACACAATGAGAAAGCCAAAGGCTTAAATTTATGAACACAAATATTGTAAGGAACTTTTAAGTTTATTTTGATTTAAAATTTGATATTTAAGTCACCATGGTGACTGCAGAAGAAAAAAAATCTTAAAATTAAAAAAAATTTGAAACTAGCAGAATGGTTTATATTTTTAAAAGAAAAGAAGTATGAACATACTGTTTGGGGGACAAAGAAGAAAATAACACTTATATTTAAGAAGATTATTAGCTTTGTGCTCTAAAGAAATATTCAATTTAAAAAGGCCACACATTAAAACTCAGTTGAACTTACCAGACTAGTTAGAGCCCTGTAATAGCACTTGTTTCAGTTTTTTTGGTCCCGGCGTCCTCAAACTACCGCCCGTGGGCCACAAGCGGGTGTTTTTGCCCGTTTGTTTTTTTACTTCAAAATAAGATATGTGCAGTGTGCATAGGAATTTGTTCATAGTTTTTTTTAAACTATAGTCCGGCCCTCCAACGGTCTGAGGGACAGTGAACTGGCCCCCTGTTTACAAAGTATGAGGACCTCTGAAGCTGTTACAGCTTATGGGTGAAAGAGAGGCCCTGCCCCCTGGCAACTGAGGTTGCCAGCACGATGGATGGAAGGCATTCATCACCAAGCCTAGGATACTGATAATGATCTTAGTGGGATCATCCCGAACTAGCCTCACCTGTCCCAGAGTTGATCTGCTAGACCAGGGTTCTCCTGTCCCTAGTTATCCTGAAATAAGACTCAAGTATATTAACCAAAGGACCAATGCATTGTCTTACAAGGGGGTATATTCCTTTCCAGTGATCAGAATGCTTAGATGACTTATTCAGGGCACATACCAGTTTGGGGATAATTGGGAACCTGGAAGTATAATCTGGAAGTTTCTTGGTAAATATGGAATCTGAAGAAAAGGTAAGTCATTATTGTTTTTGTTCTTGTCAGTTTGGAAAGTATTTTAAACCAATTTATATTTTAAATTGAATATGAAACATACATTTAAGGAAAAAATAAAACAACTGTTAGTTATCTATTGTTGCATAACAAATTATTCCAAAACGTGGCAGCTTAAAACAACACACATTTATTATCTCATAGTTTCAGCAGGTCAGGAATCTGGACGAAACTTAACTGCATCCTCTAATTCACAAGGCTGCAATCAAGGCATCCTCCAGGGTAGGGCCTCATATGAAGGCTCAGCTGAGGTAGGATCTGCTTTCAATCTCACGTGGTTGTTATCAGAATTCAAATCATCAAGGGCTATTGGACTGAGGGTCTCCATTCCTTGCTGGTTTTTGGCTGGAGACCACCCTCAGTGCCTTGCACATGGGCCTCTCCAGTATGGCAGCTTGCTTCATAAAGCCATCAAAGAAGGAGTTTACTAGAAGACAGAAGTCACCACCTTATGTAACCTAATCACAGAAGTGACACCCTATCACCTTTCCTATTGGTCAGAAGCAAGTTACATCTCATGCCATACTTAAGGGGCGGGGGAACTACACAAGGGTGTGAATACCAGGAGGCCAGGATCACTAGGGCCACACAGAAGCTGTCTGTCTTCACAACAAAATGACAGGTGGTAAAAGGTTGATCTCTCTTACCCTAAACTACTTGTCTCCCAGTACCCCTTTCCAGAGGTAAAGGTTATTTCATTTTTAAAAAACATAAATCCAGAAATAGTCTATGCACATAAAAGCAAGTATATGAATATATATACCACATCCCTTAAAAATACAATTAAGAACATATACAAACTATTTGGTACTTTGCTTTTTTCACTTGCTGTATCTTAAGGTTCATGCCATATCAGGATATTCTTTTTAATGACTGCATAATATTCCATTGCAAGAATGTACCATAATTTATTTAACCATCCCTTTATTAGTGGCCATTTGTTTCCAGTCTTTTGCTCTTACAGACAGTGTTGCAGGAAACATCCTATTCAGGTATCCCTAAACACAAGAGCTAGCATACCTGATGGCTAAATCTGTGAAAGTGCTGTTGCTGGTCCAAGTGTATTTGTATTTTGATAGATGTGATTCAGATTACCCTCCAGCATGACAGCTGTATTCATACTCCCACCAATAGCTTATAAGCATAATTGTTTCCCCCAATCCTACCAATTAAACCTTTATTGACTTGATCTTCACCAATCAGTATGTCATTATTTCAATGTACATTTCTTTATGAGTGAAGTTGAGTCACTTATTTTATATTTAAAAGCAATTCTTTTTTCCTGTCCTTTGCCTGTTTTAGTAGTGAATTGTTCATCAGTTAGGTCACTTTGATCTTAAGTGACAGACCCAAATTGGCTTAAGCAAAAAACTGGCTCCTATAACTAAGAATTGTAGGAGCAGAGCTTCAGGCATAACTGGATTCGAGACTCAAACAATGCAATAAGAGAGTTGGCTCTCCCTCCGTGCTCAGCCTTGCAATAGCATAGCTTCAGTGGGAGCAAACGGGAGTAGCCACTCTAGCCCCTACAGCTTCTCATATGCCAAGTCCAGCAGGAAAGAGCAAATTCACTTCCCACAGAACTCACAAAAATTGCAGAATTTAGTCTCTTTGATTCTGATTGGCCTGAGTTGGGTCATAGTCACCTCCCTAAACCAATCACTTTCACCTGAAAAACACAATGCTCTAATTATTTAAGAACAGTAGCCCTTTGTTGTTATAAAGCAGATATTTTCTATTTTATCATTTGCCTTTTAAAGCTTTGCTATGGTATTTTTCCAAACAGACACTGTTACTTTTGCGCAGATTTATCAGTCTTGCAGGTCTTGCCTAAAAAGTCCTCCCCACTTTTTTTTTTTTTTTTTTACTTCTGATGTTTTATTTTAGTACTTTTACAGTTTTTTGTTTTTTGTTTTTTTTGTAGAATAATTACATCTTTGGTCATCTGGAATTTATATTGTCAAAGGAAAGAAGTATTTTATTTAATATGAGAGACAGGTTTTATTTTTCCTGTAAGGCTAGCCAGTTGTCCCAATACCAGTTTTTATAAGTAATGTAGCCATTGATACATTACTTTTCTCCATTGATTTAAAAATACAACCTTAATCAATCAATATTAAATTCCTGAGAATATTTACAACAATTTGTGGACTTTGTTTCATTGTTCCATCTATTCATATTCTAGTACTTAACTCCTTTAATTACTAGTTTTATGATGCTTTAATATCTGATAGAGTTATTTCTGCATTATATTTCTTTTACAGAATTTTTCTGGCTACTCTTGCAAGTTTATGTTTCCATCTCAACTTTAGAATCAGCCTCTATAGTACTGAAATGTATTTAATACAGGCCACGGAAGGACGTAACAAACCATCCCAATGTTTGCATTTACCTCTCTGACGACTAGACTTTGGTACACCATATTCATATTCTCTTTCTAAAGAGTGCTCAATAAACTCTGCCACCTTCTTACTCTTTGGACTTCCATTTTCTATGCTTTGATCATCCTCCATCTAGTCATATACTCTCTAAAGAAGGCATAATTGGTTTATACTTAATAAATTATATCACATTCAATTTGCTTTCTTGAGATTCTACCAAAGTCACCTTGATTGGAATTTAGGGTTCTCCCAAAGCCCAGTCATTTGTTTACTGCTGATCTCTGGTTTATTCCTTAGATGGTTAGCCGTATTCATCTGTTGTGGTAGACATTGTTGGTTTACTTCCTAATAGCCATGGCCCTCTCCTTCCTTGCTAACAGAGCACTATTTTTGACCAGGTGTGGAGTAGCACTGAAGGCAAGGAAAGTGAGTCCCTCCAGAGTCTTAGGAGATAAACCATGTTTAGTAAGAGCCAATCATAGTAATTCCTGCTGGCTTAGTGATGGACATATAGCCCAGAGAGCTGCCCTGTGAGATATAAAGAAAAGTCTGTTGGGGGGGCTTCTGGGAAAGCCTTTTCTCCCTGATAAAATGAAGCATGCAAGGAAAAACTGCCTTTTTATCTTAGATTGTGTTGTGAGAGAGTGATGCCTAGAGCTGTGGAAGTCATCTTATAACCCTGAGAGGATAGCTTAAGAGTGAAAGCCTATCTGCCGAGGATGGTGGAGAAGAAGGAAAGATTCTGGGTCCTTAATGGCATTGTTGGCCCCTGTAGCCTTCAGAGTAATTATGTGAGATAATACACATCTTTATTGTTTGTGTCAATTTTAGTTGGGTATTCTTGACCTGCAGCTGAAAGCTTCCTAGCTGATAACCCATGCTCATACCATATAGGTTATCCAATGGTATTGTTCCGGCAAGTGTTAACAGCTCTTGACCAGCTCTACCTCGGCAAGTGTTAACAGCTCTCACAACAGCTCTTGATCAGGGAAATAACGGAGCAGCACGTGGAGAGTGGAGAACAACCTTTATTCCGTCAGCATGCTCCACTGACTTCTGATCTTCTGACCCCCCTTTCCCCGGTCTCCTCCAGCTTTTATACCTTTGGTAGGACTCAAAAAGTGTCCAATCAGCAACAAGCATTAACAGCCAATCAGCAACAAGCATTAACATCCAATCAGCAACGAGCTATAACATCCAATCAGGAACAAGCTATAACATCCAATCAGGAACAGTAGGATTCAAAAAGTAACCAATCAGGATCGCGCAAGCAGCGCGGCCGGAGGACAGGAGCAGGCTGCGGAGCATAGAGCCTGGGCCCTGACCGGCCGGTGTGGTCCATACGAGGCCTGGCTCCAGCAGTGGGCACCCGCGCACCCGCCCCGCCGCTGCCTCCAGCCTGCTCCGCACAGCACTGGCCCGCGGGGATGCAGAGCGGCGGGGAGGCAGCGAGCGGCCGCGTCCCAACCCCGACGGTCTTCCCTGTCAGTATGAGGCTGGTTCAAACATGCCTGTAAGAGCCAATCCTAAATTTTCAAAAATTTTGGGAGCTAGTTGACAACACAGTAGCTTGAAATCAACTGTGATGGGAATATTTCCACCCCAGAAATTGGCAAATACTACAAATCAGGCCTCCCCAACCAACAGTCAGTTATTAAACATATACTAGTGCGCAAGTGGTTACCTTTTACTCAAAAAAAAAGTTCCTAAAAAGCCATGTTTACTCAAAATGCCATTGGTACATATTATACTTGAAGAGATACTCTGTTTTCACTTTACCTGATAACAAATGGATGAGCACATTTCAGCTGATATTTTTGTGCCACCCCTATGTACATAACGATATGCTTAATGATCAGTAAAACATTAATTTCACTAAAGAGTGATAATTTAAAGGAACCCCATGGTGAGTCCTTTGTATTTGGAACACTCTTTCCCTATTTCATATTTTAAATATGTCTAGTGGGTGCCCCTTTGTCATCTGAATGAGTCATCATATCCTGAGCCCTGACTTGTGGATGTTTCTCACATTTGTGTTCCTCTGGTTTGTACTCAGGACTCCTTTCTCCTTGCCACTACTGGGCCCTTCACTCTGCCCCACTCCAGGAAGAGTGATGCTACTATAATTCAGCTTTAAAGACACTTTGTTGGCCATTACTAGGTAGAGTTCTCCCTCTGCCTTGTTGAAAAAGTTCACGGGCACATGGGTTTTTCTTTTTTGGTCTGGAGTGGTAAAAAGGTGGGGTCACTTCAGCAGGGGAGGAGGAGGCACTGTTAGCTTTCATCTTCTGTTTTGGCTCCTATGTAACTCTCTTCCTCCTGGGAGAAAGCCTGGCCATCATTTTTTTGTTTTGTTTTCTTTCCTCCTTACTTTTATTTTTGTCCTGGCTAGAGTGCAGTGGCATGATCATAACTCACTGCAACCTCCAACTCCTGGGCTCAAGTCATCTTTCCGCCTTGGCCTCCAGAGTGCTAAGATTACAGGTGTGGGCCGGGCGTGGTGGCTCACGCCTGCAATCCTAGCACTCTGGGAGGCTGAGG
>VBSM01002616.1:46247772-46260958 GCA_008086735.1 Cheirogaleus medius
AAAAAAAAAAAAAAAAAAAAAGATTACTGGTGTGAGCCACTATACCCAGCCCCTCCTTACTTTTTCAATGCTCTTGTCATCCTATGTAGCAGCTGAGGCTGGTCCTGGCCTGAGAAAGGACAGGTTTAGGGGTCATTATTTACTTATTTATTGCCATAAATCTTGTACCTTCTTTTCTTGTGATGCTTACAGACACGGTCTTTGTTCCACTCAAGTGGTAAGATCCAAACTCAGCGTGGGCTTGGGATGGCCTTTCGGCCTATTTGGTTCTGGGCTATTTGAGCTTATATAGCCTATGCACTGGAGTTGTGTCCAGCCTGCTGACTTGATTCCTTGTGTGGCTTGGGTTTATAAAGTGCATGCCAGGCACTGGTTTCTTTTTCCGGAAGCAGGTGCTGAGGCATGGCAAGATTGGATTGGGTTCAGGTGGATCACAGGGAAATTTTCCTGCCCAAATGTTTATCTTACTATAGAATCAAAATGGTCTGTTCCCCAGAGCTCACTGTCCCATCTAGCCAGCAGTGTTTGAGGCAGTGTCAAAACACAGTAGGTGAATTAATTGTCTACTTCTTGACCCCAGGACTTGCTCTAAGACTTCAGCAGATTCCCCTCCTAGTCTTTTCTAGGTCAGACTAGGTATTTCTCTGTGACTTGTAACAGTTTCTGAGTCACAACTGTCTGTGAACCAATCTGAATTTGATATAGACATCTCCAAACTGCCTACAACCTTATAAAAAGAATTCTTCCTGCTTCTTGTGTCCTTTAATCATATACTTTTGGGGCCTTAAATGTGCCTGCTCTGGTCAGGGCTATGCTAGCCTACACTAGGCCTTTTTCAGTGGTGTATGAGAAACTGACTCCTGGGGTAGGGGGATCCACGATTTGTAGCATTTACTGATTTCTATGGTGTAAATACTCCCACCATTGCTAATTAAAAGCTACCAACCTGATGGAGTTAGGAACAGATTCGCTCCCCAGGGAGCCAGCAAAAGCCAGCTAAAATACACCATGATTTTCCACATTTCAAAAAAGGCACCCCCTGGTGGAAGAATTTAAAAAGGTACCCCTACCCTTGAGAAAACTGGGAAAAAAAATACCTCTTCTGGCAGATATATGCCACATGTACCCCTTGGTAAACGCATGGCAGGTGCCCAGTCCTCCATTCATAGCTTGTTGAGGGAAATGTGAACTAGATTTTAAGCCCATTTACCTCCTTAAATGGAAGCCTTTGTACAGTGCACAATCAGCACAAGCTTACATGGCAGTCTCAGTCCTGGCTCTGAGTCATAACCACCCTGTAGTTAAGTAAAATGGATGGAATAGGGAAAAAGAGAACCAAGTTACCTAGAAGCCTGAAAGCCTGCCCTATGCAGATAATTATAGGATGATACTGCCAGTTGGAACATTAGTTGTTCTTAAAATTAGCCTAATTAATAGAAGGCTATTATTGCTAAAAAGAGCCTCCAACTATACCATTCCAAGGATAGACATAATGATATGGCTAAAAAGACTTGGGAGATGTGATACCTACAACACTACATATTTAGATTCCTGCCCATTAAATAAATATATTTATCCTTAGTGATTTAAATCTTAATAGTCAAACACAAACATAATGTGAATGTTTAAATTTAATGTAGTTTTTTACTATCTAACAAGCAGTTTTTCATAACTTCTATTTAGCCTACCAATTACTCTGTGAAAGTTATCCTCCTCCTCTCTTTTTATGGATGAGGAAACAGGCTGAGAGATTAAATATTTCACGGTGACTCTGAAAATGGACCCAAGACCAGTTTTTCTGCCTAAATCCCACACTCTTTTTACAACTGTGTGCTTATTCAGACATATTTTTTTCTTTTCTTTTATTATTTTTAAAATTTATTTCTTCTTTTTTTGCTCAAGAAACTGAAATCTACAGACATATTTTAATAGTATTGTAAAACAGACAATTGGAGATGTCTCTAAAGATATTTTATTTTATTTTCCATAAAAATATCATTGTACAATGCTCTTCAGAGAGAAAAGTTCCTTCAGTGCTCCCAAAATACCATGTGGTTTAGTAGTAATTGTCCTCCTTTTAGAAACTAAATATGTAATTGATAATAAGCAACTGATTTCTTGTGAAATATAGCATTTATGTTTTCAAATCTTCTTTGCCTTTAAATTAACTAAAGGTAAGTCCAGTTTAAACCTATACTTTTTGTAATTAGCCAAACCAAAGCTATCATAATTCAAAGATGATAAAATGCTAAATAGTGATGCTGATAACTACTGTCAATTAGCTGGAAAACTGATATGAATCTGCTGTAATAAGATAGCTCTGATTTAGATATAATAGATTTTAGATAAAATAGAAAAATTTTTTAAAGAATTTCAACTATATACTAAAAGTTGACCTGGTCAAACTTACTCCATATTATATTCAGTTGCTCTAATTTACAGCAGGTTGATGCTAAAATAATAACAGACTATGACTGGTCTAAATACAAATATATTTTCCCCCTTATCTTTCTTTGGGGAAAAAAAAGAAAAGAAAATGTTACTCTGTTTACTCAGAGAGCAAGGAGAACAGCACCTTCACCTGAACTCCCTGATTCTCTGGGCCTTCTTGTTATCACAGGTGAGCGTGAGATTCCAGGATTTCAGTATGCTGCCCCTTAACTGGAAGGGGAAAGAAAATGCTCCATCTGTTTTAATCAGTGACATTTCTGAACATGCTTCAAAGTGGCCAAAGTGTGCAGCCAGCACAATACCCGAAGCAATAAAAACATTCCTTTTTAAGACCAAGGAGCTTTCCTTTGGTTTGATCTACTCTAAAATACCAAATAGACAGGTTTAGGAATAAACTTAAATGAATTGTAATTAACCTTCACCCCAAATTATACATCCTCTACCTGAGGACAAAATCACTGCTCTTGTAAAAGATACTGGGGTTGGGTAGGTGGGGGGGAGCTCAAATGACCCTGTAATTTAGAATTACAACCAGAAAAGAAATACTTCAAGCACAATAGAGACATTCCATCGAAGAGTCACATTCATTTTGGAATGTTTACTTTGAAAACAACTCTTCTGGGGAATTCAAAAGGTATTGAACAAAGCAACATAAAGTCTTGGGTTGTTTTGCAAAATAAAAATATACAATCGAGTAGACCAGATGGCAAAAACATACCCAATTACAATCTAAACACTATATTTAAAACACTTAAATTTTGAAGGCCTGAATATCAACATTCCTTAATCTACTTCTATTTATGATCCTAAAAAGACATTAAATACTCTTAAACCCCCAATCTTCCAAAACACAGACAGACCCAACAAGCTGGGCTAGTGGTTTATCAGTAGTCACACACAACTAGACTGAAGTAAATTAGAGATTGCAACCTACACACAAGAGGTCTTTAGGAACTCAGGCTAAGGGGGCACTTTATTCAAATGCACAGCCTGAGAGAAGGGGGAAAAAAGTACCTCATAATCTTCAACTATGTGGTCCATCTCATCTTCTACCTCAAAGACGATCTAGATTATGGTGCCTCCTCTTAAACTGCCAGTTTATAAAAAAACATATTTTGTTTGAAAGCCAAATAGTTGTTTCATTAGAGTGAAGAACAATTATAATTTAGCAGCCATAGAAAACATGACTCCTGTTTTAACCATGGCAAAGAGAAGAGAAAGTGATAAAGTGTCTCAATGGGGAAATCAAAAGCTTCCTAGGTCTATCTGAGCGTATCATATTATGACCTTGATTCCTCAACCATCACTCCATTTGGTGGTCAGGAAGAAAGTAAATGTGGCTGTGACGGGGACTGGAAAGAGCTACTCTGTCCCTCTGCACCTCTGGGCAGGCCCACTAACTGCGGTGCTGTGCACAGCTCCAGCTTCAGTGCTTCACTCCACAGTGGACGCACAGCCAGGGCTGAACCACATGCATGCCCAGTATGTTTCTTTCTGGCTCAGACACACCTTCATAAGGAAATTCATGTCAGAGAAGAAACTAAGTGTTCTGGTTATGGCTACAGCCATAGATCTACCAGCAATTTGTCTCTTGTGTTGTTTTAGATCTCAAGGCAGAAACCTAGTTTCATCCTATTTTCTTCAGAAAAATCCTCTGATTTACTTGAGTACACAGGAAAATATGTGCGAACATTTACTCCTATCCTCCCCACATACATGTTTAGACATACAATAGAAACACAGACATACATACTCTAGGTTGTCAAGCTAATATATGCTGCTGAAATGCTTGAAAGGTTACTTCTCATTTAAAAATAAAATCTGACAAATTACTCTCCAAGTATGGATTTGGCCCTAGCAAACTTTTATAAATATAGTTGAAGACAGTAAAAAAAAGTTTTAAATAGAGGCTGTCTTGAGGGTTTTCCTGATAGATTTTGTTAACGTATATTATTTAAAACAGGCATATCATTAAGGATTATAAAAATAGAAATGTATATATTTGTTAATACATATTCACAGCTTATGCTGGAATGGCTCACAGGAGAAATCATAGTTCATGCAGAAAATAAACATTGCTCAAGTAAATATAAAGATATATGATTAGGTCCATAAAGGCTGACAACTTACAGTCAGTAATCAGCTCATTTGGTTTCTCTTTATAGGGCAATCAAAAACAGGAAAGGAGGTGACACCTAAACACACTTACACATATAATTACATGAATTACATGGAAAGAATATAAATTAACCAATAAAGCAATGTGGAGCTAAGGTGCAAAAATATAATCTTCACCCATTTTTCTCTACTCGTGTTTTCAAGCATCACAACATGTTAAATGTCATGGGTGGCAATACCAACCAAAACAAGCCTGAATGTTTATAAATTTTCTAAGTGTTCAAAGTTAAAGCAAGATCCTTTGAGACCTATGATCAAACATTTTGGTAGAAATTGCAGATTTACAGAGATGACTACTGAGCAGTAGGTAGTAAATGGAGCTAAGAAGTATGCTCTTGCCCATCCGTCCTCCATGGGAATCAGGATATTGGCTTCAATCACTGACTCATTGTTTTATATGATCTTCACCCTGAAAAATAAAGTTACCAATGTAAGAATTTTTTTTTTCTTTTTTTGAGACAGAGTCTCGCTCTATTGCCCTGGGTTGAGGGCAGTGGTGTCATCACAGTTCACTGCAACCTCAAACTCCTGGACTAAAGCAATCCTCCTGCCTCAGCCTCCCAGAGTGCTAGGATTGCAGGCGTGAGCCACAGCACCTGTAGGAATGTTTTTAAAGTCAATGAAGTTTGGTAAATCTATTTTTAAATGTATGAATTTTTTTCAGTTTAGTATCTACAGGAAGGGTGCTTTTTAAAGATATGGTCTGAAAGAAAAAAAAGCTGATTTGGCTCTTCTCATTAATTTAGATTAAGGTAAATACTACCTTATCTAGGGAAAGTTATCAAAATGCCAATTTCTTCAATTTTATACAAAATTTATGACATTTTCTTATAACTATTTCAAGTGCTCCCAGAGTAATCACAACAATAAAGAAATCAACACATGACATCTTCATTGTAAAATCTTTCCAGTTTCTTTAAAAAGTGGTGCTGGGACAACTGGATACCCACAGGCAACACGAGGACCCCTACCTCACACCATGTAGAAAAATTAACTCAAAATGGGTCAACAAATAAAAGAGCTAAAGCCATAAAATTCTCAGAGGAAAACATAGTGGTAAATCTTCATGACCTTGGATTTGGCAACGGAGTCTTAGATATAACACCAATAAGCACAAGTGACAAAATAAAAAATAGATAAGTTGGACTTCATCAAAATTAAAATCTTTTGTTCATCAAAGGACACTATCAAGAAAGTGAGGCCGGGCGCGGTGGCTCACGCCTGTAATCCTAGCACTCTGGGAGGCCGAGGTGGGCGGATCGTTTGAGCTCAGGAGTTCGAAACCAGCCTGAGCAAGAGCGAGACCCCATCTCTACTAAAAAATAGAAAGAAATTAATTGGCCAACTAAAATATAGAAAAAAAATTAGCCGGGCATGGTGGCGCATGCCTGTAGTCCCAGCTACTCGGGAGGCTGAGGCAGGAGGATTGCTTGAGCCCAGGAGTCTGAGGTTGCTGTGAGCGAGGCTGACGCCACGGCACTCTAGCCTGGACAACAGAGTGAGACTCTGTCTCAAAAAAAAAAAAAAAAAAAAGAAAGTGAAAAGTCAGCCTAGAGAATGGAAGAATAGGGGAAAATATCTGCAAATCATATATCTGACAAGGTTCTAGTATTCAGAATAAATAAAGAGCTCTTACAACTCTACAATAAAATGAAAAGCAACCTAATCAAAACATGGGCAAGGGACTTAGACATTTCTCCAAAGAAGATAAAGAAATGGCCAAGAAGCATATGGAAAGATGCCCAACATTATTAATTATTAGGGCAATGCAAATCAAAACCACAATGAGAATACCACTCCATACCCACCAGGATGGCTATAGATTTAAAAAGTGGAAAATAAGGGTTGGTGAGATGTGAAAAAATTAAAACAGTCATACATTGGTGGTGGGGATGTAAAATGTTTCAGCCACTGTGGAAAATGATTCGGCAGTTCCTCAAAAAGTTAAACATAGAATTACCATATGACCCAGCAATTTGACTCCTAGGTATATATCCAAAAGAATTAAAAATAGGTATGCAAACAAATACTCTATGCACACATTCATAACATGACTATTCACAATAGCCAAACGGTAGAAACAAATGTCCCTCAATGGGTGAATGGATAAACAACGGTGATAAACATGTACGTAGAAATATTATTTGGCCATAAAAAGGAACGTAGTACTGATACGTTCGTAAAATTGTAGTAGTACAATTAGTAGTACACTACTAGTGTACTAGTACTAGTGTAGTGTACTACACAACACTGTAGTACACTACAGGGTGGATGAACCTTATGCTAAGTAAAAGAAGCCAGACACAAAAGGTCACATCCTGTATAAATTCTGTTTATATGAACTATCCAGAATAGGCAAATTCGTAGAGAGAGAAGCAAATTCATGATTGCCAGGGGCTGGGGGTAGGGAGAGGCTAATGGGGGACAACTGCTTAATGGGTTCAGGTTTCTTTTGGGGTGATTAAATGTTTTGTAAATAGATAGAGGTGGTGGTTGTACAACACAGTGAATGTACTAAATGCCTCTGAACTTTACTTTAAAATGGTTAATTTTATGTTATGTGAATTTTGCCTCAATTTAAAAAAAAATCCTTACAGGATGGGCTAGAAAGAGCCTAGGCTAGGTGAGGACAAGTTCTAGCATTACAGCTCTGTGACCTTGGGCACCTTACCCAGCCCCTCTGCTATTTCTGAATCTATAAAATAAGAAGTATAAATCCTTAGCACAATTACTAGAAAAAATATTTAAGATAAATATGAATGAAAGTACTTTGTAAAACATAAGTCAAAATGCAAATAAAAGGCAGTATTATTAACAAAAACTAGATTAGTGCCACTCCCATTTATGGACTAAGACTACTTAATAAAAAAATTTCCATAATTTTATCAGGTGCTCTTTATAGGCTTCATTTAAAATGCATTTCAATACTTAGAATCTAATGCCATTGCTTGTATTAGTGTATAACAAATGATGTCAACATTTTATTTTATTTAAAGACATACTAAGGAGAGTAGTAGAAACCCCATCTTGAGAGACTCCCTTAAATATAAATTCTCCCATGGATTGTACTCACAGGAATTGCTATTAGCGTCTGTCTTCCCAGCCTTGGTATGCCTACTTGAGTTCTGCTGAGATTTGCTCTGCTCTTCTCCAGTGAGTAGGGCCCTTATTTCAGAAGGGATTTTTCCTTGGTCCATTGCCATACACCACTGCTTGTACTGAAATGTGTAAAATATATTTAAGTAAAATCTTACTCCTCAGAGTTCACAAACCACTGGTAGAAATCCTAGACATAAGAATTCCCATGATCAGTGATCAAGGTGGCTACTGGGAATCCCACCTTCCATGGTATTAATATTACCTATTTATAAGCTAGGATGTGTATGCATCTTTCAGAAGAGGGTGGAAAAACTGCTGTTGAATCTTCTTGTTATATTCTGGAGTGTTGCTCAGATTTAAAAGGCCCCTCTGGTTAAAAGAACATCTCCTCACAATGTGCCACTAATTAGAATTTTTCTCTTTTTTATAATTGTCACAGTATTATTTGTACTCCCAAAATAAAGAAATAAAGTGTAGTAATTTCCTTTCTCTTTTTCACAATTATTAAACATCTACTATCTGCCAGAGTGTATACTAGGGACTTTGGGGGTACACATAGATGAAGCAGACCAAAGATTCTGCCCTCAAGTGGCTTATACTGAAGAAGGTAAGAAAGAATTTATGGCACAGGTCAAATTCAAAATCCCTTTCTTCATGTCCCAACTTTATTCTCTTACTTTCTAAAAACCTGAGGTAGCCTGTCCCAGTTTTGTAATGATCATGGTAGTACCATCTCTCTACTCCTACCTGTCACCTCCTCCCTGAGCTCACAGTAATGGGGTTTCACTTCTGTTTCATCTACTGTCTTATATTTCCACAGCTACTACCCCAAATCTGAATGAATGAATGAATGAATGAATGAATAAAAAATAAATAAATTCACTTAAACACAAATGGTGTGCTATGCATAGTTACATATTGTTATGTTGCTTTTTCTACTTAGCTATATATTGGGAATACCTTTCTACATTAGTAAATATATATTTGTATTGTGATTTTTACTGGCTGTAATCAATCCCATATATGAATATAATTTAGTTAACCAATCCTCTATTGTTATACATCTGGGTTATTTTCCATTTTCTTCTATCATAAATAATCCCTCAATGAAACAGTCATGTACATTCCACTCCCACCAGCAGTGTATGAAATGTTTATTTGCCCACATCTTGGCTAACAGACTAATATTCTTTATAATGTTTGCCAATTGGATAGGTGAAAACTGGTATCTTCATGTTTTAATGTATTATTTCTTTGAATGCTAAGTTGAGGTTGATTTTTTCATATATTTATCAACATTTTCTTACCATTTCCAGTTCCTCTCTGAGGGCACATATAGCTCTTTCTCGACTGGATACCAACTCTTCCAAATACTGATATCTCAGCTTTTTTCTGGCTCGGCATTCTCTTGCACTCTGCCGGCTCCTCTCAAGTTTTGCTTTCAAGTCAATTTTGGCTGGCTTCCGACCACGCTTACCAGGCTTCTTTATTTTGCCTCCAACCACCTTTAGTGAGACAGGAAAGAAGTAATTTTGTTTTGTCTTGTTTTGCTTAGTTCTGTGTATAGAAAAGTGACTATGGCTGCAAGTTAGCAAAGAGAACATTTACAAATAATAAATAAGTGAAATCTACGGAACTAAGAAAGCATGATCCCATCAAATGCTTTCTGGGTCTTTGCCTCATAATATTTTTTCCGATACTTTCAAAACTGGGTCTTTGCCTCATAATATTTTTTCCGATACTTTCAAAACTCAAACACTGGCAAATCACTGGAATAAATGTAGAAACCTTCCTAGATAGCAAAACTCAAAAGGTCAATATTTGGATATAAATAGAGAGAAGAAATAATGTAAGTTTTATTATTAGTATTGATTCAATAATAGGGTTTAGTTTAACAGTAAACTATATAAATCATATGAGCTGAATAATAAAAAACTAAAAGATTGCTATTATATATTTTGTCTATGAAGAATTTTTTATTGCATTGAGAAAATTGCAATAAGTAAAAAAATCAATATTCAAAATTGTACGTTCATTATGATCTTATAAAACAATACATAGATGAATAGAAGTAAACAAGGTCAGTAAGGATTTCTCTGATAGGTGTAATTATAAATAGCTTTTTCTCATCTATTTTTTATGATTTTTAAATGTTTACAATTATATGTATAAAATATACATTTTAATATAATATATACATTTTTTATTTTTATATATTTTATAGATATAATTTTTAATATATATACACACACATATATATATGTGTATATATAAGCATCCAAAGCTATCTGGCTATAAATTCCCTCTTCAAATTTGTTGAGCCTAAACATACACACAGGAAGTCCCTGAAATCTTCAGGATAATTTTCTCTTGCCTTTGGAAACCTATAATTATAACCCTAGACTGTCTCAGTAGATTTCTACCTGCTCCCACTGGTATCATAAAACATCCTCTCAATATCCCTGTTATTCATTTACCTGCTGAGGCACAATTATTAGGTGACTGGCAAAGTAATTTAATCTTCTTCATTGTTTAGCTTTGAAACCTTCCCAAGTTCTTATATAAGATGTAACTATGAGGTAAAGATGATAAATTTTTTAATACATGAACCTGAACTTATACATCAAATAAATGTTCTTTAATGCAATCACTTTGAAAGGGGGCACATTTATTCCAATGAGGCCACTCATTTTGAATGAGGCCATTCAAAGCTTTTTTAGAAAGTACCAGTGGAGCCAGTTTTCACAAGCCATAACAAAATATGTCTCATTATTTAGAGCTATACATCTTTCTCTAAATTCCCAAACAATCTGATTATCCACTTTACTTATCTGACAAGGTTCTGAATGATGTAAGCTCTTTCTGAAAATCATCCTCAGAGAATAAGAATGTTACATTTTCAGTGTACTCACAGGAATATTGCTAAGGCTTTAAAGGCAATTCTGAAAGGAAAATGCAAAACTCAAACACTGGCAAATCACTGGAATAAATGTAGAAGCCTTCCTAGATAGCAAAACTCAAAAGGTCAATATTTGGATATAAAATATCTGATTTATTTGAAATCACTATTAGCATCACATTCACCATATAAAGATGAGATCTTAGTTAAATATAATGGTTAGGTCAAGAAAACCAAAACTTTGGCCAGGCACAGAGGCTCACGCCTGTAATCCTAGTCCTTTGGGAGGCCAACGCAGGAGAAACGCTGGTGGCCAAGAGTTCGAGACCAGCCTGAACAAGAGCGAGACCCTGCCTCAACTAAAAATAGAAATAATTAGCCAGGCACTGGTGTACCACCTATAGTCCCAGCTCCTCAGGAGGCTGAGGCAGGAGGATTGCTTCAGCCCAGGAGTTTGAGGCTGCTGTGATCTAGGCTGATGCCAAGGCACTCTAGCCCGGGAACACAGTGAGACTGTGTTTCAAAAATAAAAAAGACCAGCCTGAGCAACACAGTAAGACTCCCATCTCTATAAAAAATAGAAAAATCAGCTGTGTGTGGTGGTGCACACCTGTAGTCCTAGCTATTCGTGAGGCTGAGACAGGAGGATGGCCTGAGCCCAGGAGCTGGAGGTTGCAGTGAACTATGATGATGTCACTGCACTGTAGCCAGGGCAACAGAGTGAGACCTTGTCTCAAAAAAAAAAAAAAAAAAGAAAGAAAGAAAATCAATCAAATCAGCCACATTTACCAACCCTATGTCATATCATGATGGCTACCAATTATATTTAGCATTTTATGGGGTGTCTCACATGAAACAGATTATGCCAAGGCTCTGGGGAAAAAACCAGAATCTGTCCTTTCCACCACTACCTTAAATAAAAGCTAGCTGCTTCAGTACAACTCCCAAGTTAGTTTCAATTTTTCAAAAACTGGTTTTTTAAAGCTTTTCTATTCTGCATCATCATCCTCTTTTTATTCCAATATAACAATATACATCTCAGGAAACTTTTATTCAGAGCCAAATAGGTGGTAGCAATTGCAGGATGATCTAGTTGATCCAAATATCACTATGGGCTAAATTTTAAATTCTGCTTATATTTCATCAGCTGCATAATTTTAATAAAAAAATATTTTGAAATCACCCTGCATTAAAACAGTATATTTGCTATTGTTACAGTTTTTAAAAAGCAATATATTACAGCATAAACTCATGTCTATAGTTAAATAAATGGATAATGACATCTATTCTTCACATAGTAAAATAAGTCATCAATCATACAACACTATAATCCAATACCTCATATATTCCTGTTTTTAATTAATTCAGGAGTGGGTGCCTTTGAGAAGCCAGCAAGAGAACACAGTGTACTTCACGGATTTCACTGATTTTTCAAACAAACCTAGCACAGTCATAAAAATATTAAACAAAAGCTAGAACCCTTTGTTTAGTTTTCATGGTAGCAAAATATTTAAATTGGAACTATTTTTTTTATTAGAAAGTCATAGTAAATGAATCCAAGGTTCCTGTATTTTATGTCATCTTCTGTAAAACTACATTTAAAACCACATACCATCACTTCTCTAGCTTAATAGGCTCAATTTTTTGGCTTTTGGTACCAGCTAACGCCTCAAGGTTTTAAGAAAGTCAAATACATCACAGGATTATTGCAATTTTTAAGTATAATATGTATATGAGAGTACTTTCTAAAGAGAAAAGTATCATACAAATGTAGGTTAGTATGCTAGTTGCCTTAACAACTGAACTCTTATATATTTCATAAGTCACAAAATTGAGGAACAGATAGGGGAAGTTAATTAGGAACAGGAAATAAGAACCAGAAGCTAAAACTAAAACCAGTCCCACAAATTCCTTAATTATTCTTGAGCTAAAAGAAATTCTTACCAATTCATAAAATTTTCACAAACTCAATGATAACCACATTGTTCTGCTCTCTTGTATTTCTTCTATGAGGAAGCATATTAATATGGCTAAATAAAAGTGGTGATTTTCATGCACCAATACAAACTCCAAAGAAAACTATGAAAATAGCCCAGACATCTAGCTTTTTTTCCTATTCTTATTTAATTTCTATTGACATAGAGCCACATGAAATTTTAAATAGTTGGCTTTAAAACAGTATACCTCTTTACCCACTATCCATTTTACCTCTTGTGCTGTCCCATTACACACTTGTAAGCTGGGGATAGTAGACACTAAGGAAAACACTCAGAAGACCTGTCTGCCTAAGGAAAGAAAACCTAGCAGCCAGTGATTTTTTTCTTACCCTCCACAGAGAAGTTCTTTCATAAAGGTAGGATATTAAAAATGTCAGATTTCAGTAGGGCCTCTGAAATACTAAGTGTGTCTTCATTACATGTCATAAATGTTAAAGTCTATTGATAACAAACAAATAAGAGTAAAGGTCCTATTTTTCTGTTAACTACAAGTTTTAAAATTTTCTTCTTCCGGCCAGGCGCGGTGGCTCATGCCTGTAATCCTAGCACTCTGGGAGGCTGA
>VBSM01002616.1:46267756-46281511 GCA_008086735.1 Cheirogaleus medius
AGCTGTAGGAAAATACTCATTTTCCTATGCAATATGCTTTAGTACAGGATATTCCATCTTTCCTGTTTGGGGCAGAGGACTCCCATTCTTCTTTAAAGATTCATTCCTACTCTGTGAACCCACGTCTGACGGACCTTGACAGTTAGGTACCCATTCTTAGTGCCCAAAGCACTTTACCTCAATTGCCCTCACTTTTTACATCACTATAGTGTAATTACTTTTCTATTTATTTGCCTCACCCACTGAAATGTAAGCTCCACAGGAATAGTTACAAACTCTTCATCATCTTTGTATCTCTACTGCCTAGCACAATGCCTGATACATATTAGGTGTACAACAAATGTCTGATGAATTAATGAATAAAGTAACAAACTTTTCAGAAAACTTTAGAGAGCAAAACATTCTTAATAAGGTTATTTAAACTTAGATTTCAACTGGTTTCTGTAGTACTTAAACTACTCCTTGGCTTTTAAACTATCTGTAGAGGTTCCAAAGTTAAAATGTACTTGTAATCTAGACAGGAAAGGAAGACACATTAATATCTACTGTTAGAGATTTGTTTAGTAGATGAGTTGGCTCTTCTGTCTTGGTCTTGAGGAAAGAGATGATGGAGTAAGAAAGCAGAAAAGCAGAAAATGTCTGGGCTATGTATGTGGCACTGTCCAAGAAGGGTAGTTCCAACTGTAGCAGAGGATGGCTAAGGGGCCTAAGGATAGGTGTGGGAATGTTGAAGAGATTTTTTTGGCCACGTTAAAATTTTTTTAAGAAAAAGCACTATTCAGAACTGGATAGAACAGAAGACTCTGGTGGGGGACAGGGAGGGTGTAAGGGGTAAGGAAAGTATAAGGGGTAAGGAAGGTGTAAGAAACCTCATTTCTAGATAATCCTGTGTAGCACAAGGTGGAAAGGAAGCATGGAGGGAAACAGCATCCCATATTAGCATATTGCGGCCAGTACCTGGTCCACTTTCTCATCATCCCCTCAACTGGAACTTGATGCCCTAAACTGTCAGACTGGGCAATATAGTATGGTGGTCTTTTATCAGCTTACAGTCTGTGGCAGGAACACATCTGGTTTAGGACATTCCAATTTATTCATGTGTTCACTCAATAAACATAAAAGTTAAACATAAAATAAAAAAGAAGAACCTCTCTGTATGATCAAAGCCTTCTTTGTAATTGAACACAGCAGGTCAAGCACAAAAGGCTTTTATAAAAACAAGTACTTTTTCCTAGTGATAGACATGCAGGTGGAGTCAGGGGACTACCTTTCTCCCGCCATCTAATAACTAAGCACAGAACTTAAGTTCCTTTTATGTCCCATCCCACTGCCCCTGTCCCATTTGGGGCACAGTGAGGAGCAAAGGGTAGTGTTGGTGTAAACATGGCTGCAAATGTTATACAGTAGCATACACCTTAGTATTATTAAAATGAGCATTTCAGGTACCTACTGCACATTGCTAAGGCCCAGGGGAGTCACTGCTAGGTAATATAATATTGATAACATTTCTTGAGAACCTACTATGTGTTAGACTCTGTGCTAGATGCTTTATATGCATTGTCTCTAATCCTCACTTAGCCTGCAAAGAAGGTATTGGCCTTATTTAACAGATAAGGAGGCTGGGCAAGATGGTTCATGCATGTAATCCTAGCACTCTGAGAGGCCAAGGTGGGAGGATCCCTTGAGGTCAGGAGTTACAGACCAGCCTGAGCAAGAGTGAGACCCCATCTCTACCAAAAATAGAAAAATTAGCCAGGCGTGGTGGCGTGTGCCTGTAGTCCCAGCTACTCAGGAGGCTGAAGCAGGAGGATCACTGGAGCCCAGGAGTTTGAGGTTGCAATGAGACTCTGTGTCCAAAAATAAAAATAAAGAAAAAATAAACAGATAAGGAAAGGGAGGCTCAGAAAGGTTAAAAAGTTTAGCCAAGATATTTTTCCTTTCCAACTAGCCTAGTAGAAGATCTGCTCAGTATTTGATTTCTGCTACTTAGCACTTTCCTAAGTTCCCACTTTTAGATGTGCAATCTATCTCTTGCTTTATTTTTCCCGTTTTCTATTGTATGTATGCTCTGGCTGGTTTGCTCAACTGGAGCACATTAATAAAGCCCAGGTACATTAGGTCAATCTCCTTAATATCATTCTGTTCCAATTCAGTTTAATCACTATTAACTAGTACTTGGTGCTGTAGTAGGCACACTGTGAGATGCTTGGGAAGCAAAGCTGTACCTCCATTCCAATCAGTCCTGCTCTCACTCCAGGAGGCTAGATGACAGTGTGGAGAACTCTTGGCAAACTCATTTATTGCTACTGATGAAAACAATTCATAATACAGAATCTTTATAAAAGGAGGCCCTCACAGCATCATCAACATCATCTGTTTCCTGGCCAGCTTATTCAAACTCTACCTTTCTGCAACTGCTGCTCCTGCCCACTTTGTTCTCTTCCTGTTACCCTGGCCTTGCTGTCAGCCAGTTTGTCATCCTTTATGCTCTCACTGGCACAGCCACCACACGTCTAAGTCTCAACCCTCACCTCCTCTTATACTGAAGAAAATGGAACCAGAGACTCTGTGACTCATACACAATGCGAGGGAAAAGCGGGTTTTGTGTGTGAGTACCTCTGTACACAGTAGGACAATACAATTTTG
The DNA here is from genome assembly GCA_008086735.1 of Cheirogaleus medius. Taxonomy (NCBI): domain Eukaryota; kingdom Metazoa; phylum Chordata; class Mammalia; order Primates; family Cheirogaleidae; genus Cheirogaleus; species Cheirogaleus medius. The sequence continues at coordinate 46,270,403 of VBSM01002616.1, forward strand.
CAGGATTATAACAACTAGCGCACAGAGAAAGGCAGGGCTGGGAGCTATCAAAGCCTTACTTAAGGGCTGGTTCACACTGCCTGGCTGTTGAAGGAGTAGTCTTGCCATACATGACATTTAAATATTACTCATCCACAACGACAGCATGCAAAGTGAAAGTAGTGTACTCCAGAGGCACTATCCATCCAGAGATACTGGAAATGAATTTTCTTTTTTGATAAACATTAATGTTTTAAAAACTGCTGATTTTTTAAATACTTTCATAAAAACAATGAATTAATAAAGAATGAGAACTGAACTCATTTTGCTTGCCTGTGTATCTTATTGAAAGTTATAGATAGCCTACCCTCAAAACTTCACTCTTTTCGGCAAAACAATGAAATTTTACATCCCCTCCTGCACCAGATTGCTAATTTTAGAAATAACTCCTATGTAATCTTATAGGTAAGTAAAATAACCCCAAATCCTATGTATTTTTCTTGAACTTAGTTGAGATTATTGAAGACTTTGAGATGTCAAATGTTTCAAAGGAAACAACTGAAAATTAGATAGAATATGCTTTGAGAGGCTCAAGAAGGGAAGTAAAGAACAGTATGTTCTTCTAGAATTCTTAAAAAGTCATAACATTATTTTCTTGGAAAGATAATGGATACAGTATTCAGATTTAATTGCAAAATGAACACTGAAAGATCAAGCTAGTGAAGACTTTTATGAAAAATTATTTTCTGATTTTTCTGGAGAATTTTCAGAAATGCCCCTTCTGTCTTGGAAATACCACTTTCTATTTGGAGGGATTTGCTACTTCACAAGCAATCTGTTCTTCTAGGTGAGTCCCAGTTCCAGAGTACTGCACTGGACTTTCCCTTCTGTCACTCTTCTCAGAGCCTTCTGCAAGAAGAGGAAGAGAAGACAATGAAGACTGAAACAAGGAGCCCAGAGAAGTTGGAAATTTTTTCAATCTCTCTGAGGATGTGTGAAACAAAAACTTTGCAGGAGCAAAGTTTTACTGATTAGTGGAGGGAAAAAGTGCACCCAAAGGAAAAAGCTATCATGAGGAGTATGCCAGACATTGTGGAAAATAATACTCTGGAAAGAACAGAGAAGGACTGATTTTTACTTTTAAAATCAGCAAGATTTATAAGTCTGATTCCTTAAAATAAAAAAAAATCCAATTCCTAAACATACTAAAACATCAGTAGGTGAATCCTTGACCATCCCAATCTTCATGAAATAAAACTAAACAACACTAATGTGGGTAGCTATAAAGACAGAAAGGTTATGAACTATATGAATGAACCAATAATGAACATTATTACTTACGATCATAAAGCTAAGTGATTTGGATAGGGAAAGTGGGATGGTGACAGGATATTGACATGTACTAACAAGAAGAAATTCACTACTTTTCTTACAGAGGCTTTCTAGAGGAGGTTAGATTCCCCTGGCCGAATAGCAACAGGAGCTTAGCAGAGTGTTCCAACCAACCACAGGAAAATAGCTGGGGGGTGGGGAGTGGGGTGGGGAGTGAACTGATTATATGAATGGGGCATTGAGTAAGGGAGCCTGAGAGAAGAAAGGGGAATCGTCAAGGGAAATAGGGCTGGTTCTGGGTGCACTAATTAAGGTCCTCAAACTGGAGGCAGGCTGGCAGGGAGCAAAAGAGGGCAAAAAGAAAAAGCACAGTAGTTTCTTCACTTATCTCAACAGGTAAGTCAAGGACTGCGCTTTGCACTACCTGGAAAAGCTGGCAAACAGGGCTGCCCTGGGAGTGAAAAATTTCCATAGAAGAGGGCCCTTCCTGGAAAAACGCGGCCCCGGTGTTCCTTGAATTCCTGGCTGAGTTACCAATAGGCAACAACTGGAGAGGCGCAGGGATGTCTAAGGCAGGTGCTTTTTGGGTGTTGGCATGGACTACTTAGCTGAGGCTCAGCGGCAGGACTAGCTTTTAGCGAGAAGCAGGCGGCGGCGGCAGCAGCTGCGCGTGCAAACCACAAGACTTACCTTACTGTCATCCATCTCGGCAGACTGGCTGGCCCGGCCAGGCACTCCCTCCCCGGGCCCTCCCCCGGCTCAGCCGGCCCGGCCCGGCCCCCGCCCCGGGGAAGAAGGGGATATGGTTCTGACTGCCTCGTCCTCTCGCCTAACAGTTCGCTTCCCTGATGCCACAGTCACGGGGACGAGGGACCAGTTCAGGAATGGCAGAGCGGACCCTGGAGGCGGCCCCAAACGCCTCCCTTCGCCGCCGCCGCCGCCTCCTCCCCCTCCATGACAGTCTCTGGGTGTGTTTACAGACGCCCTGGAGAGCGGCCGAGACCGGAGTGTGGGCGGGAGTGCGGCACGCGGTGGCCTCTTCGGCTGCCATAGCTTCGCGGCATTCTGGGAATTGTAGTTTTCCTCTTCGCAATCTCTGCGCAGCCGACTGGAAAAAGAACTACAATGTCCACACAGCCTCAGCCGGGGGCGGCTGTTTCCTTTTGCCCAAAGGCGCTGAGGAGGCGGGGAGGTGGGAGGCCCACGGGATGCGCGTTCTGCTGTTTTGGTGCCGGAGTGCCAGCGGCCTGGCGGGGAAGGGAGGTAGTTTGGGGCCCTGCGGAGGCAGCCCTGAGGGTGGGGCCTTGGGAGCAGGTCCTCCTCTGGGACGCTGGGGAAACCCTGAAGGTTTTTTATTTAAAAAAACAAAAACTAAGAATGTAAAATGGTACAGCTGCTTTGGGAAACAACTTGGCGGCGCCTCAGAATATTGGCCACGCCTAGGTATATCCCCAAGAGAAATGCAGACTGTGACTACACAAAAATTTGTACGCAAATGTTCTCTCCTAGCACATTATTCATAAGAGTCAAACAACCCAAATGTCCATCGATGGATGAATGGATAACCAATTGCGGAATATACATACGAAGAAATATTCGGCCACGAAAAAGAACGAAGTACAGACCGCGCTGGGGCTCACACCGAGGCGAGAGAATCGCTTGAGCTCAGGAGTTCCCAGCTTGATCAAGAGGAAGACCCCATCTCGCCAAAAAAAAAAAAAAAAATTAGTCGGCTTGGTGGCATGCACCTGTAGTCCCAGCTACTCAGGAGACTGAGGCAGGAGGATCGTTTGAACTCAGGAGTTTGAGGATGCTGTGAGCTGTCATGACACCATTGCACTGTAGACCGGGCGACAGAACAAGACCCTGTCTAAAAAAATTAATTTTTAAAAAGAATGGAGTACAGATACACACTACAATGTGTTTGAACCTTGAAAACGTTTGTGCTAAATGAAAGAAGCCAGACATAAAAGGGGCCACATATTGTATATCTCTATTTATAATGAAATGTCCAGAACAGGCACATCTAAAGAGACAAAAAGTCCACTAGTGGTTGCCAAGGGCTAGGGTTGAGGAATGGCAAGGAGGAAGGGGGCCTGGAGTGGAGAATGACTGTTATTGGGTGCTGGGTTTCTTTTTGAGGTGATCAAAATAATCTCAAATTGATTTGGGTGATGGTTGCATAATTCAATAGACTGAAAACCACTGAATTGTGGTTTAATTGTGGCTGAACCACTTTAAATAAGTGAATTATATGTCAATAAAGTTATTTTAAAAAAGAATGCCCATGTCCTCTTCACTTAATAAAGTCAGTGAGCTTATCTTTGTTGTTACTATTTTAGCCTACCTTAGGCCTTTGAGAACTTGACAAAGATTGTGTTTGTTAATGGTATGCCTGAACAGACCTTTGGCTCACACTTTTTCAAAGACTCCTGAAGTGCTTTGCTAACCCTTGCAAAATTCAAGTGAGGTAGAGTTTCCAGATTTAGCAATAAGTATACAGGTCACCCAGTTATATTTGAATTTCAGATAAATATCTTTTTAGTATAAGTATGTCCCATGCAATATTTGAGACATACTTTTACTAAAAAAAAATTATTCGTTATTTGACAACCAAATGTAACTGGGCTCCTCTATTTTATCTGACAACTCTAAATTGAGGAAGAGTAATAACAGGAAAGTTTTGAACGGTCTCCATCCCATCTATACGACGCTTCAGAGGCACTAAAGCAAGTTCCTCCACGTAAATGCCCAGCCAGCTAGTGTGGCTGGGACGGGTCTGGCCTGCAGGGGTGGGGGCGGGGGTGTGGGTTGCATGGTCGGGGCCCACCTGGGGCGCACCAGCAGTACCCAAACTGCATTCCTGGGGGCCCAGGGATGCCCAGGCCCATCCACTCTGACCATCAGGGACAAAGGTTACTGCTAGAGCCACTCTGGCTTTCCACCTCCTCTCATTCTGGGTCCAGCCATACCTTTGCCACTGCTAAGCTCTCTTCTTCCGAGCGGAACCTCCTTTCCTGCCACTCTCTTCCTGCATCCCCAGCTGTGATAAAGATAGTGTCTCCGCCAACAAAAATTCACCCAGCCCTTTGCAATGGCGCTTATTCATCTGTCTTTGCGCCTTTGGGAGGCACCAGGATGGCCATGCTAGGCGTGTGGGAGAAGCACTCAGGCCCAATCGCCAGCCCCTCAGGAGGGAGGACTAAGGTCTTTTGAACAATCCTGAAAACATGCAGAGGAAGTATACACCACGGGTTTCAGGACAGTGGTTATCTCAAGGGAGAGGAATGAGATGCCGAGGGCCTTGGGTGGTCAACCATATAGTTCACTCTTAAAGAGGTGAAGCAAGTATAAGTCAGGTGTTGGTTGGTATGGAGTGTATGTTGTATTGTTTTTTTTCCTGTACGTTTGAAATGTTACACAAAATTGGAATTTAAAAATTAAAAAACTATAAGTAAGCCCACTCACTCTAAAAATTTATGGAAATACTTTAAATTATAAACAAATTTTAATTTATGAAAATAAATTCTAATCGTATCATAAGAGACTTTGTAAAGGGAAGAAAATCTTGTGAACAAGTATTGTACAGTCATATGTTAAACGTTTGCTGAGAAGTACCCAGAATTGGTAACAAAGGGATGACGAGAACAAGAGGGTGTATTAGCTTCTGTAAGTACAGTATAAATCCTCAAGGACTTTACAGTGCAGGAGGGGGAAATACACACATACATAAGACTAAGATCACTCACTAAACAGGGCATCTGGTGAAAAATAATACAGAGTTTAACATCTATGTGCTGATAAGTTGAAGTTAAAGAGGTGTTTACGGTGGGTAGGCAGAGACAAGCATTAGACTGACTGGGGACAAAAGAAGAGTGAGCATAGCAAACAGATTTTTTAAAGCAGTTGGGGGAAGTTTGGAAGAATGTGCTCTCAGTATCCTGGGTATACTCTGTGTCTGTGGTTCTCCATCTTTTCTTCCTATACAATCTTCTCAAAAGGAACCTCCAAGGCATGCAATTCCTTTAAAAAATGCATATATTTCTCCTCCCTCCCCTTCCTCCCCACCACACAAACATATTCCATATACTCTCAGACACCCCACATAGAGGCACTGTTGGCCTATGTTGCATCAAGCCTCTGCAGCTGCTATGGAGTTTCTTGTAGTGACTTCCCAAGTAGTATGATACACACCCGGTCCTTCTAGTTCACATGCCCTCCATGCCCTCATCTCTCTCTCCCTCTATTCATCTCTTTCTCTCTCTCCCGTTCCCCTTACTGGTAGGCTAAAAGCACAGGTGTCTAAACAGAGCCAAGAAGATCATGTTACTCCATGGGCCACATGGGTCTGCTTGGGCTCATATCTCCTGGGGAACATCAGAGAGAAAGGAAGCTCATTAAAATAGCTTGTTAGACTTCAGCTGACTTTCCATTTAGTTTGACACATATGAGTCTGAAAATTTGAAAATTGGCAAGCTCTTTCCAAACTGCCATTGGAAATGAAATATATTTGATACAATTCTGGCATGGGAATTTTTGCTAGACTCATCTCCAATACAATCTAGAAATAGCAATAATTTTGTAAAAGGCCTACCAAGGAAGAGACAAAGGTGGCCATGAAATCTCCCATAGTAACTTCTGACTCACCTTACTGCACACCATAAACTTGGGGAAGAAGATATCCCAGAGTCATCCCAGAAATGACCATTCATTCATTACTTCTCTATCCCCAGCTTGTCTTTTCAAAGAGTTGATCATCTGTGGCTGAGTGATAAAGATTTTAAAAGGCAGCGTAATTTGCAGATAGCTCAAACCATGACACAGAGACTGAGAAAAGAATGGAGGAAAACTATTCAAAGAAAAAAACAAACCACTGATTGAAGAGAGGTAGCGGGTGGCATGAGATTAAGTGAGGAGGGTAAGGGAACAAAAATTAACCTTATTATAGAAACCACAAACGAGGCAAGCAGTACAATATTCTACATTGAGGAATGCCATGGCTACGTTGATATGGAAATCCAGTGCTTGAACAACAGAGTATTATTGCTGCTGATATGGTAATCTTCGGAGGTACAGAGAAAAGTGGGTGGCTCATGTGAAATTCATGAGATGCTTGAGGTGAACTCACTGGTGAAGCATTAGTCATGTTTTGTTTTGTGTGTGGTTTTTTTTTTCCCCAATTTATTTTATAGATAAGTATTCCTCTGTACTTTTTGCTTTCTGAAACTTTAGCTTATTTTCATGAGATTATAAAATATTCCATCTAAAAAGTTTGTTTTTGTTCTAAAGGCATTTTGCAACATGCCTCTCCTTCTTTGGCCTACACAGACAAATATGCCTACATTTGCATACAGCACAGTACCTATTTACTCTCCGCATTGGCTAGAAAGTTCAGAGGCAAGAGTCAAAGGAACATTTTCAGAGTGAGCACATAACTCAGCCTCCAGCTTGTCAGCAGGAGCAAAATAAATAAATAAAGCCAAGAAGTACTGAAACAGTCTGTTGACAGAGAAGGAAAAAGAGACCCAATCACCATAAAAATAAGGAAGAGAAAATGAAGCTGAAGGAACTAAAACCTTCCATGTTCAAACTTCCCTCACCTCTTCCCCTTCACCAACATACTAAAAGCTTCCCCTCAAACTCAACAACAGCTGTTCTTTACACTGTCCTAACCACCATTTTTCCACTAAAATACTATTGCTACTTCTAAGCCATATACATACATAGCCCAGTGGGAAAGAATAAAGTGTGCCCGTATTTGAGCAAATAATAGAAAATTTAATTATTTGGCCAATAAGCAACTGTTTAAAACCGAACTACCCTTTGTAAGAGATGGCTTGCCAAGCATCACTATTAGTCATTTACACTTTAGTATGAATATGCTTCTTTTCTTACCTGCTCCCTAAAGATTCATTTAATATGAGGTTTGTGTAGGGGAGAAAAGAGGAATATGTAGTTTTGAAGAATAGGTGTTATAAGAGGGGGAAGATCTGGGTAGATCTGATTGCTATGGTTGGGCTTTGAGCGTTTAAAGAACAGCAAATAGGCACTGGATGCTTATTGGGGGTGGAGTGGGGAAGGTAGGAGAGAACTGAAGAAAGAACAAGTGATCATGTACTTTCTTTCACAATTCTCCTGAGGATTTACCCAACAGATGCACATGAGCCAGGCACATTTTCGTTTACTGACTCAGACCTAAAGATGTCTAAACTTACTGTGGCACATGTTACAGAGCAAGTCAAAACACTCAGCCTGCATTTATAGCTTGAAAGCCTTTTTAAAAAAGCAGTTTCTTCCTTCAAAATTCACTTTTGAGGTAGTTGTTTCCAGTTTAAGGTTTAGTAAACCCAGAGTTGTTGCTAAATGAAAATCTGACAGCGCTCCTCTTCTGGGTCTTTTATTTTTAAGGAGCAAATGACAGGACTCCTGGGTCATTCAGGAGGAAGTGTGCTTTTGGTACCTGGAGACTTTCACAAAAGCAACAGAGGAATCATTTCTTTATAAATAGCCTTAACTGTTCCAATTTTTGCTTTAATCTTCCCCATTTCTGAGAAAAACAATAGAAATTAAAATTTACTATTGGGATCCTATCAAACTTACTTATGACCATAAAGATACTTTCAAAAAGCCATGAACAATGTTTATAAGAATTTAAGTGCTAACAATAGCTCCTGCCTCTACTTAGGTGCTATCTATTGCTATATGTAAACATCTTTGACTCTTTCTTTCTGGCATTACTTTATAGTATTATGGATATTCTGATGTTTCTATTTGAGATCATATAGCAGTCACATGTCTTCATTTATTCTTTTGATTAATTTATAAATTTAGATGAAGAAGTTTTAAAAGCATATTTTCAATTCCTTTAACTTTAAAAGGCTTCCTTCCTCTATATAGGAAGATTTCTATTATAGGATTTTTTTTCTTTTTTTTTAGAAAACAGGGTCTCACTCTGCCACCCAGGTTTGACTAAAGTGGCACAATCATAGCTTATAGCAGCCTCAAACTCCTGGGCTCAAGTGATCCTCCTGTCTTGGCCTCCCAAGTACCTAGGACTGCAGGCATCTACCACCACTCCTGGCTAATTTTTTCTCTTTTTTGTAGAGATGGAGTCTCACTATGTTGCCCAGGCTGGTCTTGAACTCCTGGCCTAGAGCAACCCTTCCACCTCGGCCTCCCAAAGTGCTGTGATTATAGGCATGAGGCACAGCACCTGACCCACTGTAGAATATACATTTAAACCTTTCTGCTTATACATAGAATTGTTCTCCATAACGTTTGTTTAAATCTGAAAGTGGTTAATGTCATTCTTCTTTGGTTAATACGATGTTCCCCGAATGATGTATCACCTAATATCTTGTGTCGTAAATTATAAAATCAGTGGTAGTAATACCACTTAGTTTCCATAATGTTTGTATGAATTTTATCTTACAGGAATAAAGGTATTATCACTTGGAATCTAACCTGTCTAACATGCTGTTTTGTCCCCTTTGTTAGAGGGCATGGCTATTCTAGCTAACATTATCCCTAGAAGTTCGATAGCATAATTTTGCTTAGTAGCCTGCCATTCCTAAATGTGTCCAAATCATTTAAAGATTTTTTTTCACTTGCTACATAAAATATTCCTTTAAAATATATACATTCTAGGCCGGGCACAGTGGCTCACACCTGTAATTCCAGCACTTTGGGAGATCGAGGCAGGGGTATCACTTGAGGCCAGGAGTTCGACACCAGCCTGGGGAAAATAGCAAGATCCCCATCTCTACAGAAAAATTTAAAAATTAGCTGGGCATGGTGGCATGTGCCTGTAGTGCCAGCTACTTGGGAGGCTGAGGCAGGAGAATCATTTGAGCCCAGGAGTTTGAGGTTGCTGTGAACTATGATGATACCACTGTACTCTAGCCCAGGCAACAGAGCAAAACCCTGTCTCAAGAAAATAAATAAAAATATGTATTCTAAGCTTATCTCAAAAAAGTTTCAAAGGGCACCCTTTCATCCTTATTTTATAAACAGACTCAGGTTGAGTCTATCCTCACTATTTATGTTTTTTATAGATTCACATCAGCTATTTCTCAGCTTTTACCGATCCAAGGTGAAAGGGAAAGAAGGTCTTTCCCCACCCTTGGCCCCTGTAAAGTTTTCCACTGGTCTTTTCCGAGCAGTTTCTGAGACCATCACCTCTTTCTAGATACAGTAACCAGAAAGGCCTCAGTACCATCTCCCGTGTGCGGATGAACCACAGTTTGCTTGCCTGTTTGTTCGCTTGCCTATCCTGACCCTCTGCTGCCCTCACAACAATGAAAACGCAAAGGTAGCAACACTTTCCTTCCACTTTTCACCAGCAGTACATACAAAGCACTGCGAATTTTATTGATTTTCTTTACACTGAAGCTCTGGTCGCTAGGTATTTTTCTAAAGTAAAATAGGAAGTCGTTTTGTCTTAAGTAACGCTGCCTTCCTTAGCTAGACTTCTTGAATTGCATAGGGGCCAGCCACTGGCTGCCGGCATGCAGTAGGGATTGTGCAAGAAATGTCGATCTGTTCCTTCGGTGTTTGGCACTCTGGTCATCAGCCTGGACTTTGTTAGCTTCTCTCTAATCCTTAAAGATTTTCCGCAGTTTGTTTCATTTTGTTTTGTCTTGGAAAACTTCAGGCCTTCTGGTGCATTTCCCTCCTTTCCCACTCAGCTCTGTTCTTGCTGCTGAAGGTGAGGCCCTTGCCTGTTACCTTCCTGCCCAGTCCTAGCTCCCAGAGAACAAGGTCACACCTCCTTTCTCCCCAACACTGTGAGATGCCTGAGGTGAGGCAGAAATTGTAGACTGGCTGCACTGGGCCCCCACCCCGACCCCTTCCCATCCCTGCTCTCGTTCGTGCTTTTCTTCCTTGTTTCTAATCCTAAATCCACGTAGATCTACCTCTCTCCTTGCCACTGCTGCAGTGCTCCACTGCCTCCCTTTCTTCCCCCACCCCCAAGTCTCCTCTCCCCTTATCGCCCCCTCATGTACTCTTCTGCTATCTTTCAGCCTTGGGAAGAGCTAGTTCTGCAGTTTCTCTAGGTGCCTGTAGGGCAGCTCCATCTCCAGCCAACCAAAGTGCGAAGGTACCCAGCAAGGCTGTTCTCTTGTTTCCATAGGTGCTATTGCTAAGCCAGGGGGGAGGCAGTTTGTCGTGGGGCGGGCTGGGGACAGAATTAGACCCTTTGCAGCATTCTTCAAGGAAGCTGCCTCCCCAGCTTTTCCTCTTTAATGCTTTCAGCAAACAGGTGGTCCCTCCACTGGTAGTAAATTCCTGGATATTTTTACCCACCATAAACTCCATAAACAAAATGACGATGTTATTGGAAATGTCATACAACCAGGCATATGAGTAATGTCCCCATTAATCAATTTGCCAAAGAAAACAGCTTGCTATCTAAGCTTGTTTGGAGAGATGCTAGCTATGTGAAGGAAGAGATACTCAGGCATCTGCTTAAAAGTATACTGTCAAAATTTAAATGATAGGAACTTGGCAATTTGGTGTGTTTTAAAGTTAACCTTTCCCTATGTAAGACTGCGCCAACTGTACAGTTGACACTCAGTGAAGCGTTACAGGAACCTCGTTATAATGCCGTGAGTAGCGCCTATTGTGCTGGGGCTTGGAGAGAGACAACGTGGAGTCCAAGAGAGATGCAAGTTTTACTTGATTCGTCGCTATATTAAGAAATATCTGGTGGAGGGTACTGTGTATAAACAATAAAGAACAACAAAAAGAAACAGCTTTTCAAATAAAGGTTTTATTGCATTTGCAAAAAAAAAAAAA